>OY744478.1:9731773-9929273 GCA_963556175.1 Tipula confusa | reverse complement strand
TATATATATATATATATATATATATATATAAACGTTATTATCATGTGTTTCATTACATATTATGTGTAAATGTATGTAAAGTTTCATAAAACTCATACCATTTGAAATGATTGAAGTGCAAGAGCTTTTTGTATTTGATTTTCCTTGGAAAGTGCAAACAAAAATTCCAAATACATCAGCATTTAATAAACATCTTAGTTAACAATTCGAGAACATTAGTTTACTATAGTTTGCCAGAATAGTTGAAAGTGGATTTATTTGGTGTGCTGTTCATACTTCCTTTGGAAAATTATACAACAACAAAAAAAAACCTAACATACGTGAAGGGGTATAGTGAAATGATATCGTATATGATTGCGCAATACAAGGCGTGGCATAAATTGTTTTAATTTATCTTTTTTCGTTCGTTCGTTTTTTTTTTTTTTCATTTTCATTTTGAAAAAGTGTTGGTAAAAACCGCGCTTTTTATATCATATGTAGTATATATAGAATTATCTCTTGGAAAAATCCTACCTGTGTGTAGAATATAAATTAAGTCGTACTCTTGTTATGTGTATAATATATATATATATATATATATATATATATATATATATATATATATATATATATATATATATATATATATATATATATATATATATATATATATATATATATAGATACATATATATATATATATATATATATATATATATATATATATATATATATATATATATATATATATATATATATATATATATATATATATATATATATATATATATATATATATATATATATATATATATATATATATATATATATATATATAAACAAGCTATCAGAATATTTTCAGAAGAACAACAATTTTGAAAGTTCACTTTTATGTTTCATGTACTAATAACTAATCAATTGAGTCCTTCTTTATTCCAAGGAACAATTCAGAAATCATCGCACAATCCGAGATCAGCACATAGTCGGACTATGGCAGTGAACTTGCTGTCCTTGTACAATAAGACCATACTATTACAGATCTTGCTTTTTTTATTTTGAGACAGCTAGAATTTAAGCAACAAAAAGATACAATTTGGTCTTAGCAACTCAAAAATTATCAAACGATTTAAATGAAACTTGATACAGTTAATGCACTCAACAAAACCTATTCTTAGCGCTGCCATTAAGCCCAATCAGACCCCTATTACAGATCTTGGTTTTTTCGATTTTGAGACAGCTCGAATTTAAGTAAAAAAAGATACAATTTGGTGTTAGCAGCTCAGAAATTATCAAACGATTTAAATAAACCTTGATACAGTTAATGCACTTAATAGAACCTATTCTTAGAGGTACTATTGAGCCCAATCAGACCCTTATTACAGATCTTGCTTTTTTTATTTTGAGACAGCTAGAATTTAAGCAAAAAAAAGATACAATTTGGTCTTAGCAGATAAGAAATAATTATAAGATTTAAATAAAACTTGATACAGTTAATGCACTCAACAGAACCTATCTTTAGAGGTACCATTGAGCCCAATCATACCACTGTTACAAATTTTTTTTTTGATTTTGGGACAGCTCAAACTTTAGAAAAAAAAGATACAATTTAGTCTTAGCAGCTAAGAAATTACAGACTTAAATTAAACTTGATACAGTTAATGAACTCAATAGAACCTATTCTTAGTGGTTTCGTTGAGCCCAAATAGACCACTATTACAGATTTTATTTATTTTTTGATTTTGAGACAGCTCGAATTTCAGCAAAAAAAGATACAATTTGGTCTTAAATAAAACGATTTAAATAAAACTTTGTTAATGCACACAACAGAACCTATTCTTAGAGGTACCTTTAAGCCCAATCAGACCCCTATTACAGATCTTGGTTTTTTGATTTTGAGACAGCTCGAATTTAAGCAAAAAAAGATACAATTTGGTCATAGCAGCTAAAAAATAATTAAACGATTTAAATGAAATTTGATACAGTTAATGCACTTAACAGAACCTTTTCTTAGAGGTACTATTGAGCCCAATCATACCACTATTACAGATCTTGCTTTTTTTATTTTGAGACAGCTAGAATTTAAGCAAAAAAAAGATACAATTTGGTCTTAGCAGCTAAGAAATAATTATAAGATTTAAATTAAACTTGATACAGTTAATGAACTCAATAAAACCTTTTCTTAGTGGTTTCGTTGAGCCCAAATAGACCACTATTAAAGATTTTTTTTTTTTTGATTTTGAGGCAGCTCGAATTTCAGCAAAAAAAGATACAATTTGGTCTTAAATAAAACGATTTAAATAAAACTTTGTTAATGCACACAACAGAACCTATTCTTAGAGGTACCTTTAAGCCCAATCAGACCCCTATTACAGATCTTGGTTTTTTGATTTTGAGACAGCTCGAATTTAAGCAAAAAAAGATACAATTTGGTCACAGCAGCTAAAAAATAATTAAACGATTTAAATGAAATTTGATACAGTTAATGCACTCAACAGAACCTATTCTTAGAGGTACCATTGAGCCCAATCAGACCACTATTACAGATCTTGCTTTTTTTATTTTGAGATAGCTAAAATTTAAGCAAAAAAAAGATACAATTTGGTCTTAGCAGCTAAGAAATAATTATAAGATTTAAATTAAACTTGATACAGTTAATGAACTCAATAGAACCTTTTCTTAGTGGTTTCGTTGAGCCCAAATAGACCACTATTACAGATTTTATTTTTTTTGATTTTGAGACAGCTCGAATTTCAGCAAAAAAAGATACAATTTGGTCATAGCAGCCAAAAAATAATTAAACGATTTAAATGAAATTTGATACAGTTAATGCACTTAACAGAACCTTTTCTTAGAGGTACTATTGAGCCCAATCAGACCACTATTACAGATCTTGCTTTTTTTTATTTTGAGACAGAATTTACGCAAAAAAAGATACAATTTGGTCTTAAATAAAACGATTTAAATAAAACTTTGTTAATGCACACAACAGAACCTATTCTTAGAGGTACCTTTAAGCCCAATCAGACCCCTATTACAGATCTTGGTTTTTTGATTTTGAGACAGCTCGAATTTAAGCAAAAAAAGATACAATTTGGTCATAGCAGCTAAAAAATAATTAAACGATTTAAATGAAATTTGATACAGTTAATGCACTTAACAGAAGCTTTTCTTAGAGGTACTATTGAGCCCAATCAGACCACTATTACAGATCTTGCTTTTTTTATTTTGAGACAGCTAAAATTTAAGCAAAAAAAAGATACAATTTGGTCTTAGCAGCTAAGAAATAATTATAAGATTTAAATTAAACTTGATACAGTTAATGAACTCAATAGAACCTTTTCTTAGTGGTTTCGTTGAGCCCAAATAGACCACTATTACAGATTTTATTTTTTTTGATTTTGAGACAGCTCGAATTTAAGCAATAAAAGATACAATTTGGTCTTAAATAAAACGATTTATATAAAACTTTGTTAATGCACAAAACAGAACCTATTCTTAGAGGTACCTTTAAGCCCAATCAGACCCCTATTACAGATCTTGGTTTTTTGATTTTGAGACATCTCGAATTTAAGCAAAAAAAGATACAATTTGGTCATAGCAGCTCAGAAATTATCAAACGATTTAAATGAAATTTGATACAGTTAATGCACTTAACAGAAGCTTTTCTTAGAGGTACTATTGAGCCCAATCAGACCACTATTACAGATCTTGCTTTTTTTATTTTGAGACAGCTAAAATTTAAGCAAAAAAAAGATACAATTTGGTCTTAGCAGCTAAGAAATAATTATAAGATTTAAATTAAACTTGATACAGTTAATGAACTCAATAGAACCTTTTCTTAGTGGTTTCGTTGAGCCCAAATAGACCACTATTACAGATTTTATTTTTTTTGATTTTGAGACAGCTCGAATTTCAGCAAAAAAAGATACAATTTGGTCATAGCTGCCAAAAAATAATTAAACGATTTAAATGATATTTGATACAGTTAATGCACTTAACAGAACCTTTTCTTAGAGGTACTATTGAGCCCAATCAGACCACTATTACAGATCTTGCTTTTTTTTATTTTGAGACAGCTAGAATTTAAGCAAAAAAAGATACAATTTGGTCTTAGCAGCTAAGAAATAATTATAAGATCTAAATAAAACTTGATACAGTTAATGCACTCAACAGAACCTATTTTTAGAGGTACCATTGAGCCCAATCATACCACTATTACAGATCTTGCTTTTTTTATTTTGAGACAGCTAGAATTTAAGCAAAAAAAAGATACAATTTGGTCTTAGCAGCTAAGAAATAATTATAAGATTTAAATAAAACTTGATACAGTTAATGCACTCAACAGAACCTATTTTTAGAGGTACCATTGAGCCCAATCATACCACTATTACAGATTTTTTTTTTTATTTTGGGACAGCTCAAACTTAAGAAAAAAAAGATACAATTTAGTCTTAGCAGCTAAGAAATTACAGACTTAAATTAAACTTGATACAGTTAATGAACTCAATAAAAACTTTTCTTAGTGGTTTCGTTGAGCCCAAATAGGCCACTATTACAGATTTTATTTTTTTTTGGTTTTGAGACAGCTCGAATTTCAGCAAAAAAAGATACAATTTGGTCTTAAATAAAACGATTTAAATAAAACTTTGTTAATGCACACAACAGAACCTATTCTTAGAGGTACCTTTAAGCCCAATCAGACCCCTATTACAGATCTTGGTTTTTTGATTTTGAGACAGCTCGAATTTAAGCAAAAAAAGATACAATTTGGTCATAGTAGCTCAGAAATTATCAAACGATTTAAATGAAACTTGATACAGTTAATGCACTCAAAAGAACCTATTCTTAGAGGTACTATTGAGCCCAATCAGACTACTATTACAGATTTTATTTTTTTTTTTATTTTGAGACAGCTCGAATTTAAGCAAAAAAAATTTAAGCTTAGCAGCTAAGAAATAGTCAAACGATTTAAATGAAGCTTGATACAGTTAATGTTATTGTTATAATGCTCGCCATATCATAGGGGAAAAAAATTGTATTCTTTGAACCAAGGTATGGCGGAGGTTGAACTACGCTTGTTGTCGTTTTGCTGTAGTCATTATAGATGATCTATGGGGATGAGGGGCGAGCCATCAGTGCTATATTTTTTTTATTTTTTATTTTTTTGTAATTTTGTAAATAAAATAAATTTTTCATGAACAATAGCAATTTTAAATTCAAGTATTAGCGTTGTTCTTCCTCACCATATGACCATGAATAAAGATCGATCAGAATTTAAAAAAAAAAATAAATTTCGTTCTATTTGGAGACAACAGTCGTTGAGTGAATACAGAAATATTGTGACTTGAGCTTAAAATTAAAACTAAGCCACCAAAACTACCAACAAAGAAAGCCACAGTGATTAAAAGTAACTACGCTAGTTAAACAACCTTCGGTTAAAGTATCATCTCGACTGCTAATATAAAACCGGTAGTAGTATAAAAGGCTAAAATTAGCAAAACAATTAGCTAAAGTAATTTAAGTGTTATTTTTCCGGTGGTGAGTTTGTGAAATTTTTTTTAGTGAATTTTTTTGCATTGCTGTGTTTTTGCGTTTGTTGGGGACTGCGGGGCCCTACAGGACTGGCAACATAGAAAGCAATTGCAAGTATAAAGCAAAATACATATTTTTTTTTATTCCAGGACGTTAAAGAACATGTCAGCCCCTAAGAGTATGTCGATACTTCTTGATTGATAGCACTTCGGATCTGCTAGCTGCACGGTGGATAACCACTTCAAATCATCGCGAGTCATAAGCTCAGCTAGTGTAGCTGCTATTTTTGGAAGGATCAGTACGTTTATTGTGATTTCATCTGTGCGGTTTTGACCTTTAGGTTTAATGCGAATGGTTACTGCGCTTTGAGAGGTGCCAACTGCTGTATGTTCGATGCCAGTGATGTTGATTCGGCTGTTAAATCGTCTCAACCGAGTTGTTGCAAACGAGGCTTGTGATCCGGAATCAAGTAACGCTCGGAATTCTCGCTCGATTCCGTGATTGTCGACTATCAAAACCATAGCTGTAGATACAACTGCAATTGTATTCTGTGCAGCTAGCAATGTTGATACCTTCGGCTGAGTTAGATTGGAGGTGATAATGACAGATAGCACATCTGGACTTGGAACTGCAAAACTTAACACGGTGCCCAGAGTTTAGACAGTTGAAACATCTGTTTTGTAAAAGAAGATGTTCTTGACGTTCACGAACCGTCAGAGTGTTGTATTTGGAGCAATCGATCAAACGGTGAGCCGCCTTCATGCGTAATGGACACGAGCTGAATTTAGGTTCAACTGGAACAGCAGATGCGGTATACGTTGTAGATTTAAATGGTTAATGTGCGTGTAATGCCCATTGAAACTGTGGATTTGTCTGGTACTCTAATTGCATCAAGAGCTTCGGCTCGAGCATCCAAGAATGTCAGCAAATCACCGATTTCAAGTTGATCCTTGCTAACCTTCTTCTGTGCCCACAACGACTTAGTATCGTCGTCCATCCTCTCCAGTAGAAGGTGGATTACCCACCAATCACGGACCTCGGCAGTGTCTCCTAATGCATTTAGGCCTCGAGCACCTCGTCCGCTGTGTCATGTGCTGATCTTAACGATGATGCTGTTGCTCGTGATATTTTTGAAATGCTAATAAATTGTCATATAAATGCGTAAATTATCGGTTTTTTACCCGCTAGGAAACAGAAAGATGGGTAGGTGGGGTTCACTTGAAAAAATTTCGGCATGCGACCGGACTCGCAACCATCACATCACTAAACAAAATCACAAAATAAATATTTTGATTTAACAGTTTTAAATAAATAAAATAAATAAACAAAAACAATAAACGCAACGAATTTGAGAAAAAGATAATAAATAAAAAATTATAATACAAAAAAAAAAAAAACTTAACTAAATTTTCGACCATTATGGTTGTCGCACAAAATGATGATCACTATAATGGATATAGTCATCTTCTTTATCCTCATGTTTACCGTTAACAGTAATTGTATTCTCGACAGTTTTAACGGTGATTTCTTCTGGTGTCTTTTATTTATATCATACACTCGGATAACAGCAAAACCATGACTTTTTCTAGTATAAGTCGATGTCGAAATCACGTTCTGAATGTTTGTTGACATCATATCGTCGATTCTTGGTGGTGGCGATCGATAGGTGTAGGGAAAGGAGAGATAGTTCAGCAATGCTTGAATTGGTCCGGTCAATCACAACCACAATGAGCAATCACAACCACAATGAGCCGCTTTGCACTCCATCATCTCCCATTAGCAACTCTAGTGCGCCACCCCCATCTGAAATCTGCAAAGGTTTTTCCAAAACAAAACCATTAGTGAACCAACCCCAAGAACAAAAACCGGCTAATCTTCGATCGTACCCACCTAGCAAAACCTATCGAGTTATGGTGCAAGATATTGAAACAACGAATCGTGCATCTCCCTAGATGAAAGCATAGGAGATCTCACAATGCTGCAGGGAAAAGCTACTACTCGGAGGCCCTTAATATGCAGTGGTTTCTAGATGTTAAATGACAAGAACAAACTTTCCATTGCAGCAAGACAATGCTCCAATCCACAAAAGCAAATTTATAACCAAACCTCCTGAAGATGTGGGCCGAGAAACTATAAATCCCCGATCCCAATTATATAGAGAATCTATGGAATAAAATAACAACAATTGAACGAACGCACAATGAAAATGTTTAACGAAATAAAACTTATTTGGGATCAAATCCTTAACCAAACTATAGAAAACCTGATCCAATCCATGAGCACCACATTCAAGAAGCTGTTAATAACAACGGCGGCAGCACCTCCTACCGAGTTCACGGGAAAAAGTGAAAAAATGTGGATCAACTTTGCAATTTTCAGTCAACTCTATCATGAGGTACAAATATCCCTATCCTAAAACCACAAGACACAAAGCACAATATCCGTCCATTCGTTTTTTGACTCCACTTACACGAACAACAAAGACCACAATCCTCCGTCCCACCAAACGTAAAATCAATAATGACTATACAAAAAAATCATACTTAGTTGGTTCATCAAGCCCATATCCCCAATAACAACTCCCACAGAACAAATCACACCACCCCTGCACGATACAAACAATCCCGACCACGACTGTATATGTGTTACCATATAAGAATTTTTTTTAATAAAATCAACGTCCCTCAACAAGCGTTCCATCAACGCATCGAAGTCGCATCTTGGTGATCACCCGTTAAATCGAAGTCGCATCTTGGTGATCACCCGTTTCCTTTTTCTGATGAAATGTATGTACAATTCTAACAATACAAATAATACCATCATATACTAATACAATTTATACAGTAAAACAAAAACGGGATATATGTATATAGATATTTTTAATTTTTATTTATTTTTTCTCCTTCGTTCTCTATTGTTTTCTGTTTTTTCAGAGAAATTTCTATTATAACTATTTATTTAATATAAAAAAAATCACCAACGGTACTTATGTACCTACACCAATTTACTTAAAAATAAAAATAAAAAATGCACATTAAAAATGATGCACTGATACCTGATCTCTGGGAAAACGACAGAGTACACGACCCACTTTCGCACTTCACAATCACATACGCACACTCACAAAGTTAGATTGTAGATTGTGTGACAATTTCCTCTTCTCGAAGTAAATCTTGAAAACGCTCCTAGAAAACTTTCCGTACTTAAGTTTCCTACAGTTTCGGTGTGCACTGCCTTGGTGCTCAGGCATACAAATATACAAACGTACATCTTATGCGGTATTTGACCTCTGCGTCTTATGGGATGTACCTTGAACGGTCCACAATAATCCATGCCGACCTTGTAAAATGGATGCGAGCAACTTTGTCATGGATCCCATCTCCTACCGATGGCGTTTCTACATGAGTACAGAAATATTGGGCCTTATTTAGCCTACTGTCCAAAATTTTGCCTAGAAATCTTGCCTTATCAGTAAAGGCCGTGCCTTTTAAGGTAGGAGGGGCGACTACCGAAATTTTATATTTCTTGGTGAAGAGTACAAGCTCTGTTTTGGATGGATTTATACCCAGCCCACATTTGCAAACCCACCTTGTAATGATTAAGAGCGCGTGTTGCATGACTTCTCTAATCGTGCTTAGGTACCTATCAAAGATCACGATCGCTACGTCATCTGCATACGCTATCACCCCTATTCTCTCCCTCTCCAGTTCCAAAAGTAGTCCATTGATTACTATGTTCCAGAGAAGAGGTGATAGGACACCACCTTGCGGAGTTCCTCTAACTACTCGCCTCCTAATGGTGGATTTCCCTATCTCCGCGTTAACAATCCTGCATTCTAGCATCTGACTTATCAACCTCCTTAGATGTGGACTACCTCCTAGGTAGTCCACATCTAAGAAAGACAGTCCTACCTAAACTGCCTTCGACCTGACATTGTTAAAGGCGCCCTCTCTATCGAGGAAGGCTGCCATACAGGATTGATTTCTCAATTGTCCGCACCAGCGAATACAGAGCCATGTCCACAGATATCCCTTTTCAGTACGCATTCTGAGAAGTCGCCCAATTACTGGGTTTTATTTTTGCACGTATGTACAGGTCAATCAGTCTTTCCAATGTTTTCAACAGAAAGGATGATAGAGTTATAGGTCTTAGGTCCTTTGGGTAGGCCTGTGAATTCTTTCGTTTTCGGGATAAAAATCTAACCCTAACCTCCGTTCATTTCCTAGGAATATAATTCAGCTTTAAACACCACCTGGAGATCACCTCCAGCCATGAGAGAATGCTCGACGAGTGTTTTTGCAATTCCACTGGAATGATACCGTCCGGGTCTGCCAATTTATAGGGTCTAAAGCCGTTTAGTACCCATAGGATCTGGTTTTTACACACAATTTCCTCCGGGCACCCGAAGTTAATTTTCCCTATTCCTACCAAGCTCCGTTGACAGATCCACACTACCTGAGAAATGGGTTTCCAACAGGAGCGCCAATGATTCCCCACTAGACGTTGTCCACAGCCCATCTGGTTTAATTAAGTAACTAGAGCTCGTTGGGCTCGTAGATAAAATTTTCTTGAGGCACGAAGTCTCCGAAATACCTTCCATTTTATCACAGAATAGTCTCCAAGACCTCCTTAATTCCTTTTTATACTTTTTAAGGTGCTCCTTATAGGAGTCTCAACCCTGAGCTTCCCTAGAGTCTTTTGCTCTGTTGAATGCTTTCCTACACCCTATACAAAGGTTTCCCAAATCCCTGGACCACCATACCGGTTTCGGCTTCCCCTTAGGTATTCTCCTGGGGGAAACAGTGTCCGAGGATAAGTTACAGGCACTTGTGATTTCCTCCACCAGGAAATCCAGCCCCTTCTCTGTGGCTGAGAGCTTCGGAGCATCGGTCAGTAAGAGTCGTACTGACACTTACCCGTATTTGTTCCAGTTAGTCCTTCTAGGATTGCTGAAGGCTTTCTGGTTAACAGGGTGGATGCCAATATTAAACGTCGGTGTTTCCCCTAAATTGTGTGATGCGCATTTGCATCACAACCCAGTATTACTCCGATCTTTTCTCGTTTCGCTTCGAGTATCAGTTCCCTCAGGTTATCCGGCTGAACCTCCTTCTCTCGGTTCATGTAGGTTGAAACCAGCCAAAATACGCAGCATCCCGTCTCCAAGCCGACTGCCGTTACGTCACCACTACATATTGTGGAAGAAGAAAAATATTCAAGCTATTTTTAACAAGAATGCAAGATCTGATCTTATCGGACCTAGAAGAGTATAAAATTGTATACCCTTTTAAACCGAGGCCACAGCTGTTGTTTTATTTTAATCCAGGGTTATTGGACTAGAATTATATCCTCATCTGATTTGATCAGTCTGAGGATCACGGCTGCCGAAGCAGCCTTAGAATGAAGGGATTTTTCATCACCTGATTTCGATCGGTGATGACGATGAACACAACTATGACCCCCTGTTGGAGTGCAGAATCCATGGGCCGAACCTTCGTCCATGTCAGTGCAGGCTGGCTGGAGCAATGCAATGTGCAGATGGATTTAAAATTGAACCTGTATTCGTGCGTCCTCAATTTGGCTGGTGACGGCGTAAGGTAGGACGTTAAAAATTAACTGCGAAAGAGTTGGGAGAGCTTCGGCCCCAGAACAGATTGCAGAGTTCATAAACAAAAAAACAAAAAAAAAAAGCCTTAGAATGGTGAAGATTAATCTGAACCGTGCTAAACATAAACAGATTAACTTACTTTCCTTCACATACCCTCCGCTGTCGCAGCAGGGTTTTCTTTTTTGGTCCTTGGTGGCACGTCAACAGTATTGACGCTCCCTTCGGTCCTCTTTGTTGTCTCTTTTTGTCACCCCCCTCCCCCATCGACTCGACACGATCTTTCTCGTCCGAGCCCAGGGATAGATGACGCTCATAGCCGTCAATCGCTTCATCGCTGAGCTCCTGACGTCCCGCATGTTAGAACCTTCATCTCTTAGTTCCTCTTCCATTGGTAGGTCTTCCACAATCGCTTCGACCTCATACTTTTTAAATAACTTTAGGGTAATCGACCTGACGCCGAAGCCAATTATCCGTTTTATCTTAGCTAGAGGGGCTAGAGACCCTTTGTTCACCACTAAAATGGACAAGCTAGATCCTCCCTTTGCCTCTTCTTGTTTAATGATCTTCCAATTGTTCGTCGGAAGATCAATATTGCTTTAGTGCAATATACACTAGTCTCCATTTATCAAGAGTGATACTCCCATCTTCTTGACTCCTGTCAATGACGGCTAGTATCACTGGATGCTCCTTAAGGACGTCACTG
Organism: Tipula confusa; assembly: GCA_963556175.1. Lineage (NCBI taxonomy): Eukaryota > Metazoa > Arthropoda > Insecta > Diptera > Tipulidae > Tipula > Tipula confusa. The sequence continues at coordinate 9,917,454 of OY744478.1, read as the reverse complement.
AACAGTTTTGCCCCGTGTGTCCTAGTACCTCCTTGGGCTCCCTGCATTTTAGGTCGCTTACTATCCCCAGCTTCCAATTCGTCTTGGGACCGCTGCCTTTTCGACTCTGCTGGTGCCCTCACCGAATTGTCGCCAAAGAAGGTAAACTTTGCCCATGCCAGAGATTCCTTCTGTTCTTTCGTTAGCAGCTCCTCAGGGGTGACAGCCAACCTGTCTAATATCCTCTGCGCCGCGCTTCGGTTTCTATACCGCTGCCTTGCCTCAGGGACAACTTTCGCGGCAGTCTTCGGCTTAGGTACCAAGGCCGCGTTTACCGAACCTACTGTGAAAGTAGCTTGACTTTTACGGTTCAAGCTCCCTTTTGCTATGGCAGGCCCTCGGTTTCCACTGGTACTCGGTACCGCCACCTGCAAGACTCTTATTGTTTCGTTGGTAAGGCTGATTAAAACTGGAGGTCGCCTGGTATCCAGAGTCCGCATATTAGAGATTTGTTGACCCACTAACCATTCATTCCTTGGCAAATGCTGTTCCACCGTGACTTGGGGATTTGTGTAAGGTTTACTCCTTCAGCGCTGTACATTAGCCTAGGAAGATTCCTAGTTACCAGTAGCCACCACGTGGTGGTCGTACATGCACTTGTAAGCCTTTCCTGGATATCCCTCATATATATCCATTCGGGACCACCCACCCCCTGACCTCTGCCTAAAACATGACCCGCACAACGGACAGAAATATGATCAGCAATAGTATAACATACATTCACAATTCATCCCATACTCACCACCGATAGAAACGAAACTTCCCAAAAACTCCACAACAAACCCAAATTACAGATTTAAGAATACTTAAGAAACCAAAGTAAATTTCAATCTGGGACCAACTCCAATAAGAAAAGACCAGAAGCGTGCTCCATCAAGGGTGCTGCCAAAACGCCCTTTTCGAAAACAAACCGTCATTTTCCACAACCACTACCAGACCTAAATTACCAACTAAGCCGGTATTCAAACACTGACAGTCACCAACGAGATTTGGGAAGACTATCTGACCAACCTCACTCTATCACGGGTACCGATCAAAACTGGATATTTTATAATTGGATTTGACGAAACAGGATATTTCAAAACTGGATATTTTAAAACGAGATAAGGTGCAAAACGAGATATGGTACAAAACTGGATATTTTAAAACGAGATAAGGTGCAAAACGAGATATGGTAAAAACTTGATATTTCGGCATGTGATTTAAACTTAAAATGATTTTTTAGGATAAATTAAGTGAAGGAAAATTCTAGTTCTCTCGTTAGAAATATTTAAATATGGAACCTTACTAGCCTTATTCTAGAACTTTCTCAACAAATCATTTTAAAATCCCATTTTCATCCTACTTATCAAATTTCATCATAAACGGTTAAGAACTGGCTGAGTTCCTTCCTAATTAGCCATATTCCAGAACTTTTCCAAAAACTCATTTTTAAATCACATTCCCATCCTACATATCGAATTTCATCATAATCGGTTAAGAACTCGCCGAGTTCCTCCCTAATTGGCCATATTCCAGAACTTTCCTAAAAAATCATTTTAAGTTTAAATCACATGTCAAAATATCCAGTTTTAAAATGTCCAGTTCTGCGCGGTTCCCCTCTATCACTCTTACAAGTAAACCAAACCACAAATATGCAACTGTCGGCCCACACCACACCGAAACAGATTCAGTGAAATAAACCGGCCACAGTAACTCGGGAGTGTCCCCTGAAATGCTACATGCAGCAATTGCAAAAACTAGCAAGTTCACTAGCACAAACCATCTCCACCAGATCCAAGTCACAATTCCTGGGGTTCCGGTCATCAAGGGCATCACACCAAAACCAAATCAAGATAGTCAATGTCAACTCAAAATGTGGCCATGAACTGCAACACGTACCACACTTTACCACCACGACTCCCTGACGATTCACATTAAAACTACCACCATTTCGTAAAAGAAGAATCCCAAAGCCCTACTCTAGCCTAACAATCATACTCTCCGAAATACATCCTGTTTAAGACCAGAATCCCACCTCATTCCGAAACGACACTCACAGGCACGACTATCACCAAAAACCAGAATGCCAGCCACACAACACAATCCCAAACCACCATCAACCACTTCACTAGGCTACCCCAGAAACATCGCTGTCGTTCCACATCCATACAAATAAAAACCACCTCCACAGCCGTCTCAATCCCCCAACTCTATAGTCAACCCTCTCCCCAAAAGCAATTACAAATAGAGCGATCCCCCTCTATCTACCACAACTTAAGCAGGGCCCAAACTCATCCCCTAACCCTGAATCCACAAACACAAGCACAGATAAACAGCCCCAAAACCAGACCACCGCCAGAAATTGCAAGCACCTAGATGCGAGTGTTCTCGAACTTGAACGACCCGCAACTGTTCCTACTATTTTGCATGAGCAGTTTCGAGTAGATACAACACAACAGAGGCACACACCCAAGCACCTACAGGCACCCGCGGTGGTCGAACAGAGCAACCAAATAAAGATCGTAGTGAAATAATAGTTCGCACCCCTTAAAACAAACAAAACAAAAACCCGTCTATACTTATATATAACGAAGGCCTTGGGAAATAGTATATGCAACAAAGGCATAAAGAATTTATCTCAATCGGGTCACTATTAAGGCCAATTTATATATTTTTGCAAAGTCGTTATATTACAGTTACAGATAGGTATAAAATCTTACGAATCTTATCTATTTTAGATGCTATTATGAATGTGAAGGTTCCCAAGATGTATGACACTATTAACATGGCGCTTGAACTACAATTGGATTTATGTTGATTTGTAGATTGCCCGATGAAAAGTTACTCAACAATTAAATTAGGTTTCTTTCATTATTTAACCTTTCTCGTTGGCAGTCTGTTTGAGAGTGACAAACAAATCACGATTTAAATTTTTAAGCCTTAATAAAATACTTATCGTCACTCTATAACAATTTATGTCTCATTAGACATTCATTTTTTTTTTTGTTATTTTTCGCGAGTAGGACCTTGAAAATGTGTTTATTATATCTCATTCATCGCATTTCTTTAACTTCTATACGCATATACATTTTTTGTGTTCGCGTCTTAACATTTTCTTAACGATTTTATTTTTACAAATCTCAAAAAAAAAAAATTGTAGTTTTCTGATAAATTAATGACGATTCATAAAAAATAAAATGAAAAACGTACGTATCTCAAGAATTTTTTTTTTTTTTTTTTTTTTTTTTTTTTGAAGTCTGAAGTGAATGATTCAAATTTTTTATTTTATTTAGGTGGGTAGCATCACACTATTGTATAACAAAATACTATATATATGCCGCTTTTTTCCCAACATATGACGCTGGAAGGTTTGTTGGTTGTAAAAATAATTTATAGCCTGCTTGTCGCATTTATTTACAAAACGGTAAACAAACCTATTTTCCTTGATTATTTTATGTTAACTGCATATTGTCACATTGTCAGTTAATAAACAAAACAGTTCATGGGGTCATATCATTCATCTTGTTGGCTTGGCCAAGTTTAATAAAAACGGTGAATAAGTTACTAATAATAACTTGCTGCTCTCTAAATGTATCATCGGTCGAAATACTAGACAAACTAGTTCAAAAATCTAGTCTTTAATAAAACCAAGTTACAACTTTCGGACCATCCTCCCGAGAAACCATTGATTCACTGGCTAATTCTCCTTTATCACGACGACATGACTTCCATTTTGTCCTCTGTTGTAGCGATGTCAAATATTCATTCTGCCACCGTTTCTAACTTCCATCGAGTTAAGTAGTTTGATTTGGCTTCAGGGACATCTAGCTCAGGACGTTTGGTAATTGGTTGTCCTACCAGAAAGTCTGCCGGCGTTAATGGATCTATTTCTTCCGCAGATAAGACACAAACAGGTCTGGAGCTTAGCAGTTTTCAATTTCTGCCAACAAAGTGTTAATTTCTTCAACCGTGAGTATGGTTTGTTAAATTTCCCATCATTTAGCGTTGCAGTTTCCCTTAGTAGTGCCTACACACCCCCATGCATCGTTCACCGATCGACTAAGTTCATGCAAGTACTTGATGTATTTGGTATGAAACGGTGAATCCGATTGAATTGAACGTTTAATTATTTTAATATAATTTTATTTATAATAATTTCGGTGATTTTGTGTCGAGTAAAGTGAATATTAGAATTTTCATTTAAGTCCTTTGTGTATTTGGTATAAAACGGTGAATTTGATTGAAATTGAACATTTTATTATTTTAATAAGGTTTTAATAATAATAATTTTGATGATTTTGTGTCGAGTAAAGTGAATATTAAAATTTTCATGCAAGTCCTTTTTGTATTTGGTATGAAACGGTGAATTCGATCAAATTTAACGTTTATTTGTTTTAATAAAATTTTATTTATAATAATTTCGGTGATTTTGTGTCGCGTAAAGTGAATAATAAAGTGTTCATGCAAGTCCTTTGTGTATTTGGTATGAAACGGTGAATTCGATCGAACTTGAAAATTTAACTATTTTAATAAAATTTTATTTGTAATAATTTCGGTAATTTTGTTTTGAGTAAAGTGAATATTAAAATTTTCATGCAAAAACTTTGTGTATTTAGTATAAAACGGTGAATTAGATCGAATTGAACATTTAATTATTTAATAACATTTTATTTATAATAATTTCCGTGATTTTGTGTCGAGTAAAGTGAATATTAAAATTTTCATTCAAGTACTCTGTATATTTGGTATGAAACGGTGAATTCGATCGAATTGAACATTCAATTATTTAATAACATGTTATTTATAATAATTTCGGTGATTTTGTGTCGAGTAACGTGAAATTTCCAATCATTTGGCGTTGCAGTTTCCCTTAGTAGTGCCTACACACCCCCATGCATCGTTCACCGATCGACCAACAATTTTGTCGATAAATTGCTAATAATACTTTTGATGTTATACTTTTGATGAAGTTCTTCTAAGATATATTTTGTGAGTATAAATTTTGGAGGCATAATCACCGGATGCCTTGTACTATAGGGTGCAGTGCGGTTTTACAATTCAATCAGGACCATCCCACCATAATTGATGTTGGCGCAGTTCTGGAGCATATAATCCGCGTCGTTTCTTATCACTAACAGAATCAATCTCCTAGAACCGTTCCAAGGTGGAATCGATTTTGGCTTCTGGTTCACTGTAGTTTATTGCTAAAAAGGACTATATGGATTCTTGTACCTTGTTTGCTTCTGCCAGCGACAATCCAACCAAATGTTGAGTTTTGATTATTGAGAAGAAATAATCTGCTCCAATTACAATATCTATAACACGGGAACCGCTCAGAACTGGACATTTCAAAACTGGATATTTCAAAATAGGATTTGACAAAACGAGATAAGGTACAAAACTGGTTATTTCAAAACGAGATAAGGTACAAAAAGAGATATGGTACATAACTGGATATTTCAAAACAGGATATTTCGACATGTGATTTAAACTTAAAATGATTTTTTAGGAAAGTTTTGGAATATGGCCAGTTAGGAAGGAACTCGACGATTTCTTAACCGATTTTGATGAAATTCGATATGTAGGAACAAAATGGGACTTTAAAATGATTTTTTGGGAAAGTTCTGGAATAAGGCCAGTATGTTTCCATACTTGAATATTTCTAAGGAGAGAAATAGAATTTTCCTTCACTTAATGTTTTTTTCTTTAATTGTATAATTAAATCTGATTTTAAAATCTTTTTTGGGAAAACCTCTGGAATATGCCCAGTAAGGTTTCATACTTGAATAATTTTAAGCAGAGAGAAAGAATTTTCCTTCACTTAATGGTTTTTTAATTGCTGTTTTTCTCATCTTATTAAAATAATCATTGACTTGATCGAGTTTACTGTCAGTAAAATTTATCTTCATCTATTTTTTATTTTTCTACTTAATATAACTTTTCTTCTCTTTAGAGAATCTATGTGAGAAAAATTAATTAAAAAATTAAAGAAAAATAAAATAAATTATAATATTTGATTATTTAATATAAACTAGATCGAGCTCTATAATGAGCATTACATTAAAAATCATGTACATAATATAATACATACATATTGTTATTTAGTAGCGATAGAAAAATTCCAATCTTGAACAGTTAAAAAAAGTAATTATTTACGATTTAGAAATTCCTTATTTTTTCACTGTTCGATAGCACATATCGAATTTCATCAAAATCGGTTAAGAACTCGCCGAGTTCCTTCGTAATTGGCTATATTCCAGAACTTTTCAAAAAAATCATTTCAAAATTTCATTTTCATCCTACGTATCGAATTTCATCATAATCGGTTAAGAACTCACCGAGTTCCTTCCTAACTGGCCATATTCCAGAACTTTTCCAAAAAAACATTTCAAAATTTCATTTCCTAAAAAATCACATGTCTACATATCCTGTTTTGAAACATCCAGTTTTGTACCATATCTCGTTTTGTACCTTATCTCGTTTTAAAATATCCAGTTTTGAATTATCCTGTTTCGTCAAATCCAGTTGTAAAATATCCAGTTTCGACCGGTTCCTCTATAACACCTGGCTGATTGAAGTCTCCGCAGTTGAACCAAAAATGAGTTTCGTTTTTGCAGAATGCACATGCAAATATAGTTGGAACTTCACTTGTAGCTGTATGCTCCTTGAAATTTCCTTGAAATTTTGCAATTTCTTGATGTTCAATGAATGAGCGAATGAATGAATTTATGATATGTTTTTTGCGATCATATCTCTCTTTAAGTTTATTCAACGCCTCCAAATAATTCTGTGACACATTTTTGTCGAAGTAGGGCAGCTGCTTCATCCTTTAAAAACCCTTTCAAAATTTCGACCCTTTCAAAAAAAAATAGAACTGATTTTCTATAGTCATGACATAGTCACTGACTATAGTTACATTCGACAGACTAAAAAGTAAAAACCAAAAATAAAATAAATTATTGGAATAACTCCAGCTGGAATGCAACAACCTGCTGCTATATTAAAAACTATCAAATAAAAAATTTTAAAACATATTTTTTTTGTGTTCTCAGAGTAGATAAAAAAGTGAATGCCAAAAACTTCTTACAATAATTTTATTTCAATATTATACTAATTATGTTTGACTCAATTGTTGCATGCGATCTTTTCAAGTAAAGTTAGCAAAACGATAAATGTCGTTGCCAAAAATTGTAGCTGCTTATTTTTATTTTACATGAATGGGATTAGACTTATCCATATCTTTAACAAATTGGATAGGTTCTACACGAATAGGCCAATCAAGGTACTATATGTCATTATCATAGCAAAATATATTGTGCTTGATTGATTTATAGATTAGACTGTATGGCCAAGGACGAATCAAGAACTCCTGGAATGCCGGGCACCACATTACACCCATGTTACATATAACAAAACTAAACGAGTGGATGGAATGTTAGTTTGATAGAATCGACCAGGTTACAGACACCAAAACGGTTGATAGTACAATTTTTTTGGAAAAGGATAGGTTAGTCAGTAATGACACAAAAGATCCAGATTCCCAGTGGCCAATATTTAACTACCAATAAGAGAATCTTATTTATATTTACTTTACTCGATACAAAATCACCGAAACTATTATAAATAAAATTTTATTTAAATATTTAAACTTTCAATTCAATCGAATTCACCGTTTCATCCCAAATATACAGAGTACTTGAATGAAAATTTTAATACTAACTTTACTCGACACAAAATCACCGAAATTATTATAAATGAAATTTTATTAAAACAAATAAACGTTTAATTTGATCGAATTCACCGTTTTATACCAAATACACAAAGGACTTGCATGAAAATTTTAATATTCACTTTATTCGACACAAAATCACCGAAATTATTATAAATAAAATTTTATTAAAATAATTAAATGTTCAAATTCGATCGAATTCACCATTTCATACCAAATAAATACACAAAGGACTTGCATGAAAATTCTAATATTCACTTTACTCGAAACAAAATCACCGAAATTATTATAATTAAAATGTTATTAAATAATTATACGTTCAATTCGATCGAATTCACCGTTTCATACCAAATATACAAAATACTTGCATGAAAATTTTAATATTAACTTTATTCGATACAAAATCACCGAAATTATTATAAATAAAATTTTATTAAAACAAATAAACGTTTAATGTGATCGAATTCACCGTTTTATATCAAAGACACAAAGTAATTGCATACAAATTCTATGTATATTCACTTTACTCGACACAGAATCACCAAAAAGATTATAAATAATTTCTTATTAAAATAATACAATGTTCAATTTGATAGAATTCACCGTTGTATACCAAAGACTCAAAGTAATTGCATAAAAATCATATTTATATTAACTTTACTCGACCCAAAATCACCGAAATTATTATAAATAAAATTTTATTAAAACAAATAAACATTTAATTTGATCGAATTCACCGTTTTATTCTAAATACACAAAGAACTTCAATGAAAATTTTAATATTTACTTTATTCGACACAAAATCAATGAAATTATTATAAATTAAATTTTATTAAAATAATTAAACGTTCAAATTCGATTGAATTCACCGTTTTATACTAAATACACAAAGTATTTGCATGAAACTTTTAATATTCATTTTACTCGACACAAAATCATCGAAATTTTTACAACTAAAACCTTATTAAAATATTGAACAGTTCAAGTTCGATCGAATTCACCGTTTCATACCAAATACACAAAGGATAAATTTAATTTTGCATTAAAATTTTAATATTCACTTTATTCGACACAAAATCACCGAATTTTTATAAATAAAATTATATTAAAATAATTAAACGTTTAATTCAATCGGATTCACCGTTTCATACCAAATACACAAAGGACTTGCATGAACATTTTATTATTCACTTTACTCGACACAAAATCACTGAAATTATTATAAATTAAATTTTATTAAAATAATTAAACGTTCAAATTCGATCGAATTCACCGTTTTATACTAAATACACAAAGAATTTGCATGAAACTTTTAATATTCACTTTGCTCGACACAAAATCACCGAAATTATTATACATTAAATTTTATTAAAACAAATAAACATTCAAAGTCGATCAAATTCACCGTTGAATGAAAATTCTAATATTCACTTTACTCGAAACAAAATCACCGAAATTATTATAAATAAAATCTTATTAAAATAATTAATTGTTCAATTTGATCGAATTCACCGTTTTATATCATAGACACAAAGTAATTGCATAAAAATCCTATTTATATTCACTTTACTCGACTCAAAATCACCGAAATTATTATAAATGCAACTTTATTAAAATATTTAAATGTTAAATTCAATCGAATTCACCGTTTCATACCAAATATACAAATTACTTGCATGACATTTCTAATATTCACTTTACTCGACACAAAATAACCGTAATTATTATAAATTAAATTTTATTAAAACAATTAAACGTTCAAATTCGATCGAATTCACTGTTTCTTACCAAATACACAAATGACTTACATGAACATTTTATTATTCACTTTACTCGACACAAAATCACAGAAATTATTATAAATAAAATGTTATTAAATAATTAAATGTTCAATTCGATCTAATTCACCGTTTTATACTAAATACACAAAGTTTTTGCATGAAAATTTTAATATTCACTTTACTCAAAACAAAATTACCGAAATTATTACAAATAAAATTTTATTAAAATAGTTAAATTTTCAAGTTCGATCGAATTCACCGTTTCATACCAAATACACAAAGGACTTGCATGAACACTTTATTATTCACTTTACGCGATACAAAATCAATGAAATTATTATACATTAAATTTTATTAAAATAAATAAACATTCAAATTCGATCGAATTCACCGTTGAATGAAAATTCTAATATTCACTTTACTCGAAACAAAATCACCGAAATTATTATAAATAAAATCTTATTAAAATATTTAAATGTTAAATTCGATCGAATTCACCGTTTCATACCACATACCATCATAGCAAAATATATTGTGCTATACATAGATCCATGACGGTTGGCCACAAAATAACATAATAATGTGCCCATTAACAATGTAAATTGTATGCCACAAATCGAAAGTTTACGTCATTAGATTACGAAGAAGAAAACCTGTTGCAGGTTTTCTAGTAAATAAAACGAATTCAAATGTTAGTTAAATTTCGAGGTCCAAAAGTTGATAATTCAATCCGTATCCGAGGATTATGTTTGACTCAAAAATGTTATTTCAAATGGATTGTATTTGGCTAACCACAACCTAGATTGACAAATTACCAAACAAATCGAATTGGTTATCGGAATCGTTCCTAATTCAGATTTCTCGAAATATTCGTTCGACACTTCCATACCGTAGTGTGTTGGATGCGTTTGTGAAAATAGAAAATTACAATTTATCATCTTAAATATATTTACCTCCAATTATTCATCGACAGTACCCATTTTTATTATATTGTCTCGCACGTCTGGCATGATGCGATTTTTTGGAGTAATAAATTTTTTTTTACATACTCGTATGTATATACGTGAGTAGGTAAATACCAAATTTGATCGATGATGTAGATAACTTTCGATTTTTTATTATTTTTTCGTGTTCTCATTGTGTTACTATCTAAAAACTATAAATAGAGTTATATAGTTTTTTGTATATATACCTACCTAGCCCCTTTAAAATGCATATGATATTTTCCATGCGGAATGTAAATATATTTAAATGTATATGTTTATATATAATACAGTATGATCTAAAAAACATTTTGCTTTTGTTTTGGAAACCAATTTTTTTTTTATCAAAAATAATCTCTTGAAGAGCACCGAAGTAAAAAAAATTAGTCCAGTACACAAACTACTCTAACTGTCGCTAAATTTAAAAGTAAGTAGTTAAACTGTGTCAACTATCACCTGAGATATAGTCTGTAATGTATTTTACAGACCATACTTTATACATATATGGGAATATCAACAGGCAGACCTCTTACAACGCGTTCTTGCATAAATTAGAAAAAATCCAACCAATATGTAAACCTTCAAAATACCGAGTGCTACTAGGAGGAATTATTTTGGGTGAGTTAGATTGCTACCACCAAATACAAGTCGATGGACTAGCGAGTTATATTTAAAGGCTAGAAAGACATTTTAAAGAGTAGAGAATATGTAATGCGAGATGCTTCCAAAATGTGTTTTGCGATAACTCAGAAGCAAACAATTTATTTAGGTTTTCTCAAGCCGTATATCTTTTTAGCAATCTTATTGCGGATTTTGTAGATCTTCCGATGTCTGACAGATTTAATTTTTTTCACTTCCAACGTAAATTCTCTCAAAATGATTAAGTTCTGAATATCTTTAGTAAGCCAAGGTGGCTTACTAATTTTAACTTTCCTGAAACGAAGGGAAATTAAAATTTCAAAAAGATTGAGGGCCAATTCATTAAATACGTCCAGTTGTCAACAGATCACTGTACTTGGGTGAGAATTGATTTAAGACATCACTTAATTCACTAACAAAATTCTTTTGTGGTGGTTTATAAACTACAGCTCCAAGTATTTTTGATGAAGAACACATAATTTCCACAAGCATAACCTCTAGATTAGGTGAACAATTCCTATCAATAACATTCGATGATAAACCATACCCTACATACATATAGACCCCTGCACTTCTCATAGATGTGCGATCATGGCGAAAAATATTAAAACCTCGGTGAAATTCGACCCGAAATTGTTGGCAATGCTGCAGGCTTAACAGTATGTTGTGTTTCGAAATTGTTACTATCCAACAATCGATTAAAATTGGTCGGTTTAGGTTCGGTTCAAATACCGACTCAGGAATTTGAAGATTATTCACATTGGACTGTTTATAGCACTCAACATTATCAATACAACGATCGAGGTTACTGATGTTACGAATTATACGTGGTTCGATTGAATTTGCAGTAGTAATGTACATAATGCCTTGTCTAGTAAAACTTTCAATATTTTTTTTTTAAAGAAGCAATTGCCGTGCCTATAATTGCTATACAACGGTGAATTCGATCGAATTTAAACATTTAATTATTTTAATAAGGTTTAAGTTATAATAATTTCAGTGATTCTGTGTCGAGTAAAGTGAATATAAATAGGGTTTTCATGCAATTACTTAGTGTCTTTGATATAAAACGGTGAATTCGATCGAATTGAACATTTAATTATTTTAATAAGGTTATAGTTATAATAATTTCGGTAATTTTGTGTCAAGCAAAGTGAACATAAATAAGATTTTTATGTAAGTACTTTAAGCAATTGCATTAAAACGGTGAATTCAATCGAATTTAAAGTTTAATTATTTTAATTATATATTATTTATAATAATTTCGGTGATTTTGTATAAAGTTATGTGAATATAAATAGGATTTGTATGCAAATATTTTATGTATTTGGTGTAAAACGGTGAATTCGATCGAAATTAAGAATTAATTATTTTAATAAGGTTTTAGTAATAATAATTTCGGTGATTCCGTGTCATGTAAAGTGAATATAAATAAGATTTTTAAGCAAATACTTTGGGTATTATGTATAAAACGGTGAATTCAATTTAATACGCATTGGAAGGGGAAATAACTTCTACAATTTTCGAAACCATTCTTTGAAAATTATTCTGATCATCCACGCTTTACTATTTGAAAAATAAAGTAATGGAACCATGAGCTTATTTACACTTTTCAACGTTCAAAGATTCTTTTAATGGTGAATTAATAAGGGTTCCAACTTATAATCAGTCACATTACCCCACCCAATAAAAGAGTGACGCATTCTTTTGAAATCTTGAAACCTGGGATAGAATGAGATCCAGTACTTACGTAGAACTCGTAAAAACGTGAAAATGTAAAAATTTCTGTACCAACGCTTCGAAAAGTTTTAAAACTGCAGAAAAAATTTCTATTACGCGATAGTTACTGATATTTTACCAGATTTCAAAATCGGACGAATGAAAGAAATTTTCCAAGGATCAGGAAAAATTCCAGAACGGATGCTTTCATTAAAAATGAGAGTCAAAGAAGGAACTAAGCTCTCAGCACAGCGCTAGATTAGGATAGGTGGAAAACCATTATGACCAGGTCCCTTAATAATATCAAGTTGCAATAAACCACCATAAACTTCTGCTGCGGTAAAATTAAAAAAATTAAAATCATTTTTAAAATGAGAGTTGAGATACAGAAAGAAAATAATCGACAAAGAGATTGCAGATATCAGAAAACAGAAGAGCTCTAAAATGTCATAGGTGTTGGAACCCTGCTACTTATCTTTTACCATTTATGAAATTCCAGAACCTTTTTGGATTTGAACTTAATTCAACTTCAAAATATAATTATTATACAGAAACCAATTTAAACTCCTCCAGTTTCAAACTCCTTTCGAGCTACAACAATTCTAGAATGAAAATTCGCATCGTAAAGTCTATATAGAAAATGAAATTTGTTACGGCATTTTTCGAGATGCAATAATTCTTTGTTGTACCATGGTTTGCGGTATCGCGGTTTGTTTTTAATTAATGGAACGTACCGTTCAACACCAGTCTTGAGTAGTTCATTGAAAATTGAAATAGTTTTGTTTAAATTTTTTGTTCTTCTTCCGAGAAAACTGCAATCAGAATTAACAAGAAATTCGATTAAAGATACTTAGTCGCCACATGCCTAAAATCAAAGTGAATAGAATTATTAGATGAAAACTGGGTAAAGCATTTATCATAAAAAAATTGGAAATTTGATTTACCTGCAATGTAGCGATACTAGCAAAGTAGTCCAAAACATACTGCCAATGCCTTTTGATCAGTTAAAGGGAACGTTGAAGTCTCCGATTACCATTAATTGTTCTCCAACGTGCATCAACGGTAAAACATTAAAATTAAAATTATTCCATTGGGAATGTATAAAGTAACCGTTAGAATAGATTTATTGGCAACCTTAATCCGTACAGCAATAACATCAAAAATTGGATGACATGCAATGATTTTATTTTTCCCTTAAGGCTATAGAATCAAAATCATGTCGATCTTTTCTATGGACCACATAGTCGAACGGAAATAATTCTTCAGAGTTAAAATTTCTGGTCTCAGTGAAAATAATCACATCATAATCATTGTCCAGAACACCAAGCAATTTAGCTTTACTACGAATACTGGAAGCATTGTAAATGCATTTTGTACGTAACTTTTAGACAGGATTTTCCCAGCTTTGTCAGCACCCAAAAATCGTCTAAGTTCAATATCACAGCTGGTTTCCGAAGTTTTACATTTGTGGCCACTGGATAAAAATTTCGGTTATGGAATGGTTTAATACTAACACTAATCGGCCAAGTTTCAGCATTTCACGAAGTTAAAATTTTGCACAAATTTTGGCAAAGATTCAGGAACATTTATCACAGACCTAGATTTCTATAACCACAGGTATGAAAAAGATATTTTAAAGAAGCTGAAATGATGATTAAAATTAAAAGGCTGTTGGCCTTTTTTTCGCTGCAGACCAAATCTTTGGAGAACAATTCGGTTGAAATGAATCGATTTACAATACCTTTTTCATTGTCAAAATTGAAACTCATCAAAGGATGCAGAGTTTTCCGGATCCGGTGAGCCCATTAACTCATGGCACTAACTCATATGTGGTCGTATGACTTCCACAAATGAATTTGTTACACTGGTAACATTTTTTTTTGTTCTAGAGCATACTTGGCATCGACTTTGTTTTTCAACTTTCTGTGTCTTCGACGCAGGGGGTTGATCGTTAGTATTTTTAGTTGCAAAATTTAAACAACTAATTTTCAAATTATGGTTCAGTCTCTAGATTTTACTAGGCCTATCGATTTTTGCTTGGGTTAGGCTCATTGCAAGATCTTTGATAAAAACGATCGTTTTTTGTTAAGGAGTGGTGGATTGTCGTTCGACAACAGACAAATGAATATTACAAGCGGTCAGCGGCGTGCATTTCTCGCAACATTGTAGGTGGTACACAGTTGATCTGTAGTGTCTACCTCTCCTTTTGTATTGTTATAGAAATGTATTATTTCTGGTCTCATTTTGGGCCCACTGATAATATTATTACCCACAGTATGTAGTTACCCACAGTATGTAGTGTCGAGAAGAGCAAGACACACTTGTTTCTTTTTGCGACATAAGATAAAATTGTAGTATTTTTTTGGTGGCCAAATGCTGTTGAATGCTTGTTGGAAAAACAGTTTTATTTTTCCTTACTGCGCCGATTAGAGTAATTCTACTCTCCAAAAAATCTTTGGCTAATGGAAAGGTTGTGAACCAATTATCGGTTGTAATATTCCGGCCAGCAAATTAAAGATGTCGTGTAATTTTTTGAACTATTTGGCAGGTTTATTGCATAAATTGAATAGTCCTGGTGGTTGTTGTCGGCAATAAATTTCTAATTTCTAATTTCAATGTATAAAATGGATACCGGTCGAAACTGGATATTTTACAACTGGATTTGACGAAACAGGATATTTCAAACCTGGATATTTTAAAACGAGATAAGGTACAAAACGAGATATGGTGCAAAACTGGTATTTCAAAATAGGATATTTCGACATGTGATTTAAACTTAAAATGACTTTTTAGGAAAGTTCTGGAATATGGCCAATTAGGGAGAAACTATGAAAATGGGATTTTAAAATGATTTTTTGGAAAAGTTCTAGAATATGGCCAGTAAGGAAGGAACTCGGCGAGTTCTTAACCGATTATGATGAAATTCGATATGTAGGATGAAAACGTTGATGAAACATAGATTCTCTAAAGTGAAGAAAAGTTATATTAAGTAGAAGAATAAAAAATAGATGAAGAAACATTTTACTGACAGTAAACTCAATCAAGTCAATGATTATTTTAATAAGATGAGAAGAGCAGCAATTAAAAAACCATTAAGTGAAGGAAAATTCTATCTCTCTGCTTAAAGTTATTCAAGTATGAAACGTTATTGGCCATATTCCAGAGGTTTTCCCAAAAAGGTTTAAAAATCAAATTTAATTATACAATTAAAGAAAAAAAACATTAAGTGAAGGAAAATTCTATTTTCTCTCCTTAAAAATATTCAAGTATGGAACCTTACTGGCCTTATTCCAGAACTTTCCCAACAAATCGTTTTAAAATCCCATTTTCATCCTACATATCGAATTTCATCATAATCGGTTAAGAACTCGCCGAGTTCCTTCCTAACTGGCCATATTCCAGAACTTTTCCAACAGATCATTTTTAAATTCCATTTTTATCCTACATATCAAATTTTATCATAATCGGTTAAGAACTCGCCGAGCTCCTCCCTAATTGGCCATATTCCAGAACTTTCCTAAAATATCATTTTAAGTTTAAATTTTAAGTTTTGAAATATCCAGTTTTGTACCATATCTGGTTTTGTACCTTATTTCGTTTTGGATTATCCAATTTTGAAATATCCAGTTTTGTACCATATCTCGTTTTGTACCTTATCTCGTTTTGAAATATCCAGTTTTCTACCATATCTCGTTTTAAAATATCCAGTTTTTAATTATCCTGTTTTGTCAAACCCAGTCGTAAAATATCCAGTTTCGACCGGTATCCAGATTTAGTATTACTGATTTTATGTTACTGTAACATACTGAATTATTTAATATAAAGAAATACAACTAATTTAATGTTTTTTGTAACATCAAAATAGGTAAATTGACATTTAATAATTATATAAAATAATTAAATATGCTTTTGTAGTATCGATTAATCGAGTGGTGTCAAAAAAATACATAAGTACTAAAATGTCAAACCCAAAAAAATAATTTTATTTAGTACAGCTTAAAAATGTGTTCTAATTAGAATCCAACGTCTTATTGTACCCTATACCAAAAAATAAAAAATAAAGTAAAAAATAAAGTAAAAAATAAATAACATAACATTTAAACGTATTGATTTAATAATCGGTAAATAAATTAAATTAACAATATGAAGTTAGCTCTGAGCAATATGAAGTCAAATATGTTTGCTTCAAAGTTTGGCAAAAAATTTATTCCCCTATACATCGATATAATAGCTCACTATATTTCTCATCTAAAAACGTTGAAACCTCATCGATGTACAGTGGAATAAGTGCTGTATAGAGACTTTTGAATTTCTTTTTTTTTGTATTTTGTTTACCAGCTTAAAAAAACTCTATTTAGAAATTTTAATCAATTTTTTATTATTTATAATTATATCTAATTAATTCTTTTACCGTTTTTTTTAAATAGTATCATTTAATGGCATATTTATTTGATATTCTAATATTTTAAACGGAGATCAGAATAAAATTAAAATTTTAGTACTAAATATTTCAATGGGAATAATCATTTTTTCCAATAGGAAAGACCAGCGCTATCCGGAACACTTGTCCAGAGCTTGGTCCCACAATTCAATCAATCAATCAAATGCATATATATAGGACCACAACTGTTTGTACAGCGCATAGTTTGTTGGAACACATAAATGGTGTTATAAAGAGTCTGCCTGTATATATATATATATATATATATATATATATATACATATATATATATATATATATATATATATATATATATATATATATATATATAACGTGCGGATCGAATGAAAAAAACGTCATTGTTCAGCAATGGGTTATCATCATAAAAAATGTATAAAATAAAAACCAAATGAGTTTCATGAGAAAAATATTTAAGAAAATTCTTTTCATTGTCGTGAGTTAATTTTTGTTGTTTAAATTTTGTTGTATTTGTTGTTTGAAATTTTTCGGTAAAGAAAAGTGTTTAATGAAATTAAACGGTGAACAGTATACTAGTTCGTTTGTTTTCCACCGTTATCTCTCGATTTACATATTTATATACATATAGTGATTTTTTATTGATAATCGATCGATTAAAATAGTTTTTTTTAAATTTATATATATATATATATATATATATATATATATATATATATATATATATATATATATATATATATATATATATATAAAGTGTGATATTAATTTTTAAATTAATGTATCAATTTTTAAAATTGTGTTGTGTTATTTTAATAAAAATTTTCGCAACGAATTTTTAGCGTGATTCAAATAATAGTTATAAAATATAGTTTATTAATATAAATATATAGTGATATATAAGCCAGATAAAAAGTTTTATTAGTTTTATTGTTATATAGTTGTTTTATTCGATTTTTGAAATAAAAGTTTTTGGAAAATATCGAACTTTCAACTGGAAAGCACGTTATATATTGTTGTATATACTGATGTTTGGTAAGAGATCAATTAAAGTTTTTTGTGTATAATAAAAATAATGATATCAATATATTTATATTATATATATATATATATATATATATATATATATATATATATATATATATATATATATATATATATATATATATATATATATATGTATATATATATATATATATATATATATATATATATATATATATATATATATTTGTCTAAACATTTTATAATTCTTCCCATTATCTTTGATTTCCGCTTGACTAATAGAAGAAAATATCTATTTTCTTTATGGCTTATTCAAAAAACAATCAAACACATTGTGTGCAAAATCAATAAAATATTGGAAAATTGGAAAATTGTTTTATTTAAAATATTAAATAACATGACATAATTCTTCTATGTGTATATATATATATATATATATATATATATATATATATATATATATATATATATATATATATATATATAAACACTTGTGTGTGAAGTGTGTTTTTTACCAACGCAATCGGTCAGTTATGAATCACAAAATGTTTATATAAATTCTTAGGGAACCTATTTCTGTTGTGTATATATATATCACGCGAATTATAAAAATTCACCTATTTATAGACCCATAATATAGTGGCATTCTTTATTCTAAATAATTTATTAAAATTTAAAAAAAAAATATTAAAAATAATAATTTATTGGCAAAGGTATGCCACAACCACTCAATCATTAATTCTGTCATGATGATTCTATTATACAAAATATTTATAGATCTAAATTCTTATAAATACAATGTGTATGTGGAAGATAGTACAAGGTCTGAACGGTCAAATATTTATATATATATATATATATATATATATATATATATATATATATATATATATATATATATATATATATATATATATATATTATATAAACATATCTTAAATTCAAAGTAATTAGTCTTCATGTGCCCATCACCATAATTACACGTTGTATTGTGTTGCCAAAAATAACAGGATTAATAACACTTTTCTAAAGTTAAAATCATACAACACACGAATTTCTTTTCTTATTTACTTTCTTAAATAAATAAAAACAATATCAAAATGAGTTAATTACGACTAGCAAGTGGGTATGAGATAACCACTCCATATAATACAAAATACTTCTTATATTATAACCGTCGTAAATAAGCAATTTTTTTGTGAAAAGAAGTTCAAGATTACACCAAGAAATTTAACAAACAACTCCCATCAGCAACAGAAGTGTCGACACTAAAATACCACAGTACAAATATTTTTCCCTTCGCACCATAGCTAATTTGTCACACGACTATAACAGTCCATCAACAGCTTCCATCAATTTGATAAACTCAAACATACTCCCCGGATTGAATCACATCGGAATTATGTAGCCTACATAATTTTTGAATCGGGCTTTTTTGTTTTCATCTCAACTACTCGGACAATTGAGCGGAGGGCAATCTGTCATCATGTATGATAACGACATCATTCAACTTCAAGTTTTTCTGGGTTGAGATCTACGTCTAGTCTAAATGGAGGTTGTGATCGCCAACGAGGTGGTGGATAATTATTCATTCGCATTGGTGGTGACATTCGTCGCATTGGTGGTCTTTGTTTTGGTAACAATACACATGTAATTTTTTGTCCACCGATTTGCCCGCCATCCAGGCGACAAAGCGGGTCACAAAAATCGATTCCGACTGCACCAAATATGGTACGGAATATCGTACTCTATCTGCTGGCAGTTATCCTATTATTTGGCTCATCAGGCCTTTGTCTGATACATTTTTTTACAACTCCGGAATATTTTTTTGTCAGAAATTTTGTCAAACCAAATTTAATAGTTGCGGTGTGCCTGGTTGCTGATTTTCCATGTGTGCATCAATGATATTATAATTGGATGCTTTGCATGCTAGCTTTTTAGTTTTCCTCTAACCTTCATAATTTCTGCTGCATCTAGAAATGGATTTAAAAATTTTGTTTGTTTGTTTCTGAACTCTGCAAATCTGTTCTGGGGCCGAAGCTCTTCCAACTCTTTCGCGGCTAGTTTTTAACGTCCTACCTTACGCCGTCACCAGCCAAATCGAGGACGCACGAATACAGGTTCGATTTTAAATCCATCTGCACATTGCATTGCTCCAGTCAGCCATGGCTCAGAACGGAACAACTTACGAGTACACCGACAGTGTCGGCTGAAATCAATCTGTTAGAAAAATTAAGCAACCAAGTTGCAAAATTCGAGCGAGTTTTCAACAGTGACCGCGCCGATGGTAAATCATTCAATGTCAGCAGACCGCGGGAGCGTTCGGAATCTCGCGCGGAACATCCAAATTGCTGGTATCATTGGAAGTTTGGTGCAGCAGCCAAACGTTGCCGCAAACCGTGCCAATTCGAGGCCACGGACACAAAAAAATCTTATCACAATTGAAGCCAGCTGCCTGCGTCGGATTCAGGTAGCGAACAACCTGTATCCAAGTCCATCAACCGTTTAAAAGTTCACGACAGATCAACAAATATTGGATTTTTGATCGATACGAGTGCCTATGTGTCGGTCAGACCGCAGGCAAGCTCAAACCATCAGAGATTAAATTGTTCGCAGCAAACGGTACTAAAATTGAAACTTATGGCACAACGACTCTTAATATAAACCTAGGATTACGGCGAAACTTCGTATGGACGTTTTTAATAGCCAATGTAACAACGCCAATCATCGGCGCAGATTTCATCACAAAATACGGATTAGTAATCGATTTAATGGGGAAAAAGATAATCGATCCTCTCACGGGACTAAACTCAAATTGTAGGCGCATCATGGTAAACGAGACAACTCATTATACAACTTACCATATAAATTCGATTTATGCTGGTCTTCTGGAAGAATATCATCAAATTACGAAATTGCCACCGCCAGGAAGTAAAACGTTTACCTCATCAAATTATCACGACAGGGCAGCCAGTCTACGCTCGACCTAGGCGATTGGATGCCGAAAAACTGGAGGCAGCCCGAAATGAATTCGAATGTTTGATGAAATCCGGAATATGTCGACCGTCGAAGCCCGCTCCATATGGTGAAAAAGTCCGATGGATCGTGGCGTCCATGCGGCGATTATCGTGCGTTGAACGCCATCACGATTCCTGACCGCTATCCTATACCGTATCTAAACGACTTCGCTGGCAATTTACAAGGAAAGACCATTTTTTCTAAAATTGACTTGCAAAAGGCCTTCCATCAAGTTCCAGTCGCTGAGGAAGACATTAAAAAAAACAGCTATAACGACGCCATTTCGGCTTTTTGAGTTCAAATTCATGACGTTTGGACTTTGTAACGCTGCCCAAACCTTTCAACGTTTGATTCACGAAGTTTGCCGCGGCCTCGATTTTGTGTTCGCGTATGTGGACGATTTGTGCATTGCCTCAACTACACCTGAAGAGCATCACGGCCACCTGCGAATCCTGTTTGAGCGACTCAAACAATATAATTTGGCGATAAATATTGCGAAGTGCGAATTTGGCAAACAAGAGATCCAATTCCTTGGACATCGCGTGTCATCTCAGGGGCTATTACCGCTACCTGACAAGATTGAGGCCATCAAATCGTTTCCACTTCCGACAATGGTTAAACAACTGAAAAGTTTCTTGGCAACACTAAACTTTTACCGCAAATTCATGCCAAACGCCATTAAAACACAAGCCAAATTACTCGATATGATTCCCGGCAACAAAAAAAAATGATCGAACGGTATTGACATGGACTGACGAAGCAAAAAAAGCATTTGAAAAATGCAAACTCGATTTGTCCGATGCCACTCTCCTCGCTATATATTATATACGATGGTTCGGCCCATGGATTCTGCACTCTAACAGGGGGTCATAGTTGTGTTCATCGTCATCACCGATCGTAATCAGGTGATGAAAAATCCCTTTTGCAACCCTCCCCCGTTGGGATTCGAACCCGGTACCTCCCGTCCTAAGCACCGCAGCTTTTTTAATAGGTATTGCCATCGCGTTTTGCAAACAGTGGTACTCTTCAGAAAAGTTAACGATAACTGAGTTCGAAGGGAGTTACCATACCAGTATGCAGTTTGGCTTGGAGTTTAATGGCTTTCGTGTTTTTGCTGAATCTGAGGCACATATGCCATTACTTTTTGACGCTTAAAATAGCTGGAATATTAGCAACTGAGAAATAAAGTGACATCGTGTTGATCGTCGCCCTCTAGCTTTGCGAGTTTCAGTAGTGCATACATCGATTTGAAATTCTTCAGTTGTGCTCGGTTGGTCCATTCCACCATAATTTATTGGTTGAGATTTCTCCTGCAGATTTTCCTCGCTTTACACAATCTGCAGGATTTTTTTAGATAGTATGCGGCACCACTGATCTCTCTTAAACAAACCGATTATTTGTGCAGTTCGATTGGCGACAAAGGTTGTCAATGCCTTGGTTGTCGAAAAAGAAAATCGAGCACTATCTTGGAATCAGTTCACGTATATAGCGACTGATGATATGTTGATGGTTAAAATTTGAGTAACATCCTTTACCAATCGGCTGAGAAGTAATGAACTCATTAACTCGAGCCTGGGTATGCTTATTTGCTTCAGAGATGTCACCTTGGTTTTCAGCCGCTGAGTATACTCATTTGCTTGCATCACAGAAGCCGTGTAAAGTTAGCGTATTTATGCTATCGTAATGCAACGAGGAATTCTTATCTCTAGCAATATGCAAATGCTATTTTGTAGATAAACCCACGTTGACATGGTTTCCGAATGTAGTTCTTCATCCCACCCGATCTTTTGCAATCACCCTAAATACAATTTTAATTTTTCTGGTTTTTGAGGATAAAAGTCCCAAAGGGTCGCCCAAAGTATTTAACATAAATTTTGTTGTTGCCGTCCCACTTCCAACTTAATTGAAGTTTTGCATCGTCTTTGTCTACCAAAATTTGCCGGTACATTTTTTCAATATATCGCCAACCAGTACATACGAATGTTGCCGGAATCGGGTAAGTATCTGGAAAAGCGTTGATTGAATATTTGGACCTATCTTTAGGTTTCGCTTTATCGATACGTTAATGGTTGACTTTGGGGATACATCTAACCCCACACGAAATTTCGTAGTACTGCTGCTATTTTTCAACACTCCATGGTGCAAAAGGATTCTGTTGCCTTAAGATCAATTGGTTCCATGTGATGTAAACCTTCACATTCTCTGAAAAACTATTAGTAAATGATCGTCTGCCCTGAATCGTTTCTCGATTACTATTAATCTTGAGATAGCTTGCAGATAAATTGACCCTAATGCTTTTTTAGGTGCCTTAAACCGAAGCTTGGTAATAAATCTTCCATCACTTGCTCGCCGTGTTGTTGCTTTGAACAAATCTTCACATTCTCGTTCTTCCTTGGTCATATCGTTGACTTGTAGAATCTCTTCTATTCCCCAAAACTTGTGTAGTGTGACTTCAATGTCGATAACAGTTGCAAATGATTGTGTGATTACTTTGGTATCGGATTCATATCTTCCCCCAACGATCCAACCGAGCTTCATCTTATTGGCCTTAAGATTTGAGTTATTTAGTAAGTCATCAATTGAGCTAGGTTTATGCAAGTTAGGATTAACCAAACTAATATTTTGTATGCTACCGGGTAACGAAGATGTTGGAATTACTTTTGGATTTCTTGAAATCAACCTTAGAACTACCATTCCCCTTGATTTCCCACTGTGCACTTGACCAATTCCTGCTATCAAGCCCCCGCAATTTCTCTGTGGTAGACATAATTTCTGAACCAAGGATTCGGTTATGAATGAAGCTTGGAATCCAGTATCTAATAGTTTACGACACATGGACGTGGTATACCAAAATTATCCGGAATATTCATTAACACACAATTTCGACATCATCGGGTGTGCTTAGCCTTAGAACGCCATTGTACATAATGTTCCAAGTTCATAATGTTCGCTCTGATACTTTGCAAACACCAAACGCTTCCTCTTCCATCGTTCTGGGAATACCCCCTTTCTCAGACATCTGTAAATTTACAACTCATCAGGTTTAGCTCGCATGGCAGGTTTCAATGCACTACTTGGAATATTGCCAGGTCCAAATGCTTTAAAATTCCCAAATCGTTGACATGTGCTGATAAGTTCTTCTCTGGATACCAAGGGACTTTTTTTTAGGTCAAATACCACACCTAAGGCAGAAATTACGTTTGTTGCGGGAATAATACGGTTACAATTTTGTTTAGTGTCACTAGGCAGCTGGGAGGCGAAGCATTGGAATTTCTGTATCCCAGGCACGCTGGTATTTTCTCCTTGCATGATGGCAGGTCCGGCGCAATTTGTGATCTGCGCATTAAACTCATTTGTAGGATTCTTACACGTTTACTCTGTGTTCTTTTTTTTACATACTACTAGTCGGGGCCTGCTCTGTTTTCAGGTAGGTTCAGCTAAATTCTCATTGAAACTCTTAGCTCCTAGAACTAAGGTCTCGACCGCTTTCGGTTTCCCTTTTCTTTTGGGCGTGTTCAATAGGCGAATTTTGTTCGTTCAACCTTTACTATCCAACGGAACGGTATTCTTCCCTTTGTTCGTCGGGTTTGAGATGGTTGGCGTAGTGTGGGTCTCACAACATACTGTTATCTGACATCTACTGATGTTTGACATTCGTCATTCAGTTCTTCAATCTTGTGTGATTGTTCCACATAAAGGTTTTTGATTGACAAGACAAGCTTCTTTATTTCATGGTGTACTCCTTGGTTTGATGAACTCCCATAGAAGGTCAATTTTCTTTCCCAGCCGATTAAAAGCGTCAGGCTCATCCAATAGTGTACCGGATATTTTGTGGTCTCCAAACGCTAAACAGGACTTCGAAGGAGATCGAAATAGCCTACTGCTCCTTTCGAATGGGTTGATTTTCCTCACCGACTTCGTAGAGTTGTTTCTGGTTGTCGCTCTTGTTAATACCTCAGCAAAGTTCGCTACTGGGTTAGTAGTACTTGTAGCTCTTTTGCAACAAAAACCAAGTTCTCCATAGTTTTTGTATTTCAGTCGCTGGATTTCGACGGCTGGGAGCCTGCTACGCTTGAATGATTCAGAGAAATTTCAATATTTCAGAGGTTGTCTTCAAGGAGAGGCAGCTGACTTGCTTACACACATACAAATGTAACGACGCTGAAGGTTGTGACCCATGGCTTTTCTACTTACTGCTACATGAGACCGATTCAGAGAAACAACAAGCGTGGGCTCATAAGATAGCCAGTAAAGAGTTTCCATCGTTTGAAGATTTTTTGAGGTTTATTAGTGATCGTTGCAATGCGTTACAATCTCGTGCCTCATCCAAACAAACCTCATCAAAAACGCAAGTAACTAAATCACATCAACTTACGGCATCGACTTCCGAAAGATGCATATTGTGCATGGCGGATCATAAGCTTCATCAATGCGACAAAATTTAAAGGTTTAAGTCCAACTGAGCGAAAAGAGCAAGTGTCAATGCTTCGCATATGCTTCAATTATCTGACGCCATAACATAGAGCCCAGAAATCCTCAAGTTGACAAAGATGCGACAAAGAACTATAAGTATGTTGCTAATTAGGCGTCCGTGAAACAATTCAACATTACGTTCAGCACAACAAATGGGTACCCAAGCACGGGTTACATCAAGTCGCCCGTTTCCATCCGCTAAACTCAATTATGCCGACCCAATATTTCTAGCTACAATGAAGGGTAGGAGTGCCAAGCTCATAAAAGGATTTATGGTGGTATTCATATGCTTTTCCACTAAAGCTCTCCATATAGAAATGACTTTAGATCTAACAACTGAGGCATTTCTCGCCACCTTAGATCAATTAATGGCAAGGAGAGGTAAACCAACTGCGTAGTTGTCGCTCATAAATTATCTTACTTCTGAATAATTGTCAGAAGCGTTATTTTCGTTGAAATTTGAATACAAACAAGACTGAACTCCTTTCTTATCGTATAACACCTTATATATGATGAAGCCCTCGTCTTTTGGTCGCCAAGTCCCGATGTCGCCCAGTCCAGGTCTGTGAAAGCAAACGTCAACACTATATAGTATCTTCCCATATTACAATTATTAGGTAACTAAATATTTATGTCACCCGAGACGCCAAACATAGCTATAGCAGGAAATTAATAAAATCCGGCCATTCCAATTTAAAAAATTACAAGAATTTCATTTAGCTATAACATCTGATTTATATACCGAACACTTTATTACTGGTGGTGGTATATATTCCCTACTTTACTTACTTAGTAAAAATAAAAATATTTTTAGACGACATTTTTTGGTTTTCTTAATGTAAAAATAAAAATCTAATTAAACTCTTAAACAAACCTAAAAATAAAATAAAAACCTTAGAAAACTCACGTTTTCTTTATTGTTTTTGTATTTTCCGTCGTCACTTATATTATTTCTTGTTGTTCATCTTAACGATATAAAGAATGGGGAAGTATTTTTTCATTTTCTTTAAGTAACAATAGAATGTGTGCATTACATCGTATACGCAATACATAGACAGACATATATAGGTTTGTGGGGTATATTGCCAGTTGTATGTGCATTTCAATATTCATCGACATTCATTCTACCTGCTAGCTTTTTTAACCACCCAAGCCAAGCCTAATACTATTAGGGATACATAACGATAAATAGTAGTAACCTAATACTATTAGGTTACTACTATTTGTGACCGTCACAGAAGAAGTGACCGTCACAGAAGATCGGAATCGCAATCGGTCTGCTTAGTTCCTCGTACCAAATACACAAAGTACTTGAACGAAAATCCTATTGATATTCACTTTACTCGACACAAAATCACCGAAATTACTATAAATAATATTTTATTAAAATAATTAAATATTCGATTCGATCGGATTCACCGTTTTATACCAAATACAGAAAGAACTTGCCTGAAAATCTGATTTATATTCACTTTACTCAAAACAAAATCGCCGAAATTATTACAAATAAAAATTTTATTCAAATATTTAAATATTCGATTCTATTAAATTCACCGTTTCATACCAAATACACAAAATACTTACATGAAAATCCTATTTATGTTCACTTTACTCGTTACAACATCACCGAAATTATTACAAATACAATTTTATTAAAATAACTGGATGTTCAATTCGATTGAATTCACCGTTTTATATCGAATGCACAAGGTACTTGAACGAAAATCCTATTACTAGACACAAAATCACCGAAATTATTATAAATCAAATTTTATTAAAATAATTAAATATTCGATTCGATCGAATTCACCGTTTCATACCAAATACACAAAATACTTGCATGAAAATCCTTTTTATGTTCACTTTACTCGACACACCGAAATCATTATAAATGAAATTTTATTAAAATAATTAAATATTCGATTCGATCAAATTCACCGTTTTATACCAAATACACAAAATACTTTCATGAAAATCCTATTTATGTTCACTTTACTCGATACAAAATCACCGAAATTATTTTAAATAAAATTTTATTAAACTAATTAAATTATCAAATCGATTGAATTCGCCGTTTTATGTCGATTACACAAAGTTATTGCATGAAAATCCTATTACTAGATACAAAATCACCGAAATTATTATAAATAAAATTTTATTAAAATAACTAAATGTTCAATTCGATCGAATTCACCGTTTTATGCCGAATGCACAAAGTACTTGAATGAAAATCCTATTACTAGACACAAAATCACCAAAATTATTATAAATAAAATTTTATTAAAATAATTAAACATTCGAATCAATCGAATTCACCGTTTCATACCAAATACACAAAATACTTGCTTGAAAATCCTATTTATATTCCCTTTAAACAAAAAAATCACCGAAATTATTATAAATAAAATTTTATTAAAATAATTAAATAGTCGATTCAATCGAATTCACCGTTTCATACCAAATACACAAAATACTTGAATGAAAATCCTATTTATGTTCACTTTACCTCGACATAAAATCACCGAAATTATTATAAATAAAATTTTATTTAAAGAATTAAATATTCGATTCAATCGAATTCACCGTTTCATACTAAATACACAAAATACTTGCATGAAAATCTTATTTATGTTCACTTTACTCGACACAAAATCACCGAAATTATTATAAAAAATAAAATTTTATTAAAAGAATTAAATATTCGATTCAATCGAATTCACCGTTTCATACCAAATACACAATTTACTTGTATGAAAATAATAATAATATTCACTTAACTCGACACAAAATCAAAAATTATTACAAATAAAATGTCATTATAATATTTAAACGTTGAATTCTATTGAATTCACCGTTTCATACTAAATACACAAAATAATTGCCTGCAAATCTGATTTACATTTACTTTACTCGACACAAAATCACCGAAATTATTACAAATAAAATTTTATTTAAATAATTAAATATTCGATTCAATCGAATTCACCGTTTCATACCAAATACACAAAATACTTGCATGCAAATCCTATTTATTTTCACTTTACTCGACAAAAAATCACCGAAATTATCATAAATAAAATTTTATTAAAACAATTAAATGTTCAATTCGATCGAATTCACCGTTTCATACCAAATACACAAATTACTTGCATGAAAATAATATTTATATTCTCTTTACTCGACACAAAATTAAAAATTGTTACAAATAAAATGTCATTATAATATTTAAACGTTGAATTCTATTGAATTCACCGTTTCATACTAAATACACAAAATACTTGCCTGCAAATCTGATTTACATTTACTTTACTCGACACAAAATCACCGAAATTATCATAAATAAAATTTTATTAAAACAATTAAATGTTCAATTGGATCGAATTCACCGTTTCATACCAAATACACAAATTACTTGTATGAAAATAATAATAATATTCACTTTACTCGACACAAAATCAAAAATTATTACAAATAAAATGTCATTATAATATTTAAACGTTGAATTCTATTGAATTCACCGTTTCATACCAAAGACACAAAATACTTGCATGAAAACCCTGTTTATGTTCACTTTACTCGATACAAAATCACCGAAATTATTACAAATAAAATTTTATTAAAATAATTAGATGATCAATTCAATTGAATTCACCGTTTTATGTCGAATACACTATTACTAGAGACAATATCACCGAAATTATTATAAATAAAATTTTATTAAAATAAATAAATGTTCAATTCGATTGAACTCACCGTTTTATGTCGAATACACAATATTTACATGAAAATCCTTTTACTAAAAACAAAATCACCGAAATTATTATAAATAAAACTTTATTAAAATAATTAGATGTTCAATTCGATTGAATTCACCGTTTTATGTCGAATACACAAAATAATTGCATGAATTTCCCTTTACTAGACACAAAATCACCGAAATTATTATAAATAAAATTTTATTAAAATTCTTAAATATTCGATTCGATCGAATTCACCGTTTTATACTTAATACACAAAGTGCTTGCATGAAAATTCTATCACAAAATCACCGAAATTATTATAAATAAAATTTTATAAAACTAATTAAATTATCAAATCGATTGAATTCACCGTTTTATGTCGATTACACAAAGTTATTGCATGAAAATCCTATTACTAGATACAAAATCACCGAAATTATTATAAATAAAATTTTATTAAAATAACTAAATGTTCAATTCGATCGAATTCACCGTTTTATATCGAATACACAAAGTACTTGAATGAAAATCCTATTACTAGACACAAAATCACCAAAATTATTATACATAAAATTTTATTAAAATAATTAAATATTCGATTCGATCGAATTCACCGTCTCATACCAAATACACCACCGTAAACAACTTTAATGTTAAAAAAAATCAACAAAAGGAAATAGAAATACCGTCAAAGTTTAACCCGAACGTTGCTCATATGAAAACGCACACATCTCTTCTCATATGTTAACGGAATGAAACTCCGGAAATGGTATACCAATTCACAAGACATCTTGGAGGGCACATCTCAAGAGCATTGCGATAAACTACTCCAGCTCAAAAATAGCCATTTCATCGAGACACTTAGAATATTTTGGCAGCCATCATCGGATGTTTTTGTTAGGCAAGATTGAGATCAGTCGCTTCCACAAGACCTATTTATTGGCTGGCAAGATTTTCGAAATCAACTCATTGTTTTAAACGATCTACAAGTTATTCGGCACATAATATTAGCAGCAAGCTGGGTTTTTTACGAGGTGCGGCTGTTATCCAATTACCTTTCATCCAATTACCTTGTCAATCCATTTTTATTTTCATAAAAGGCGTTTTCACACAGGTCTGCAAGCATTGCTGGCAGTTGTACGGCAAGTGTACTGGCCGATTAGTGGACGAGGGCTAGCAAAAGGGTTGTGTCACAATTGTATCATCTGTTTCCGATATTGAGCCGTTTTACAATGTTGGAGACGACTTCGCGAGTCCGTTCCTTGTACACCACAAAATATAAGGCAAATGCCCATTAAAGGGATATTTATCCATATTAGTATGTCTGGTAATAAAGGCAGTTCATTTGGAACTTGTGACAGACTTTTCTTTAGGCGCGTTTATTGGATCTCTTGAAAAGATTTATTTCAAACAGGGGTATGAGCAAAAACCATTTGAAAGGCCCAAGGTTTTAAAATTCTGATTGTTTGAACGCTCTATGTGAGGCATGGAAAATTTTGGTTGTCGATGCCACCCAGGTGACTCTAGATATGGTAAAAATTAAACCTAAAAATGATGAGGAGTATCGTCTGAATTGCTAGACTATTTAATTGTGGAAATACTGGAAGGCTGAAGTCTTACGATAGTACAACAACTCGGTCACGTTCTGTGAGCCGATCCCAAAAGAATGGTTTGGCGTCCACTGAGAGGAGAGCCGTCATTTGGTAGGCGCAGTGGTCGTTGTCGGCGAAATTGCATTTAAAACCCGAATATAATTATTATTGCAAAATCTTACTTCTGTCACCGATTTTTGTTGGTCACGCAATATTGTCCCTATAGAGAATGTAAATTTTGTAAGTTTAGGCAAGTTTATTACAAAGTTCATCTGCAAATGTATAACCATTTCGGGGTTTAACTTTAATCCCGAAACATTTAAAAAATGAGGATTTTATACATTTTGTGTTAAATTAGCGTTCTTATCATAAAAAATTATGACATCCAGCAAGGAAACAGGATAAATAACATTAACGATAAATAACACAAAATACATAAGTACTTATATCGCAATAACATATTTTTTTTCGTATAACATAATTATGTTTTCACATCGTCTCATAAATATTAGTTACATTATGATTTGAATATAACTTAGCATATGATAAAATTATTGTGCCTGTTTTAGTTATGCATTATAGGCCGATCATCTGCATTTTCTTTCCAGACCAACGGAAGCTTTGTAAGGGTAGACTGGAAAGAAAACATTGAAGGAAATAAAATTCTTTTCTAACTCACAGGATAGTGCTGCTGTTTTACGTTTTGAAAAGTCCGAAATCAGGTGATATTTCCCATCTCTTTTGCAAATCCTACAGCGAGCATCACCATCCCACTCTCCGTCTTATTGTGTGGTGAAATGAGTGAAAATTTCTAAAACATCCCATATTTTCCCACCGTTACTCCTCACAATCCTGCTATATCATTTCATGGATTATATTTCGTCAACAATCGCACAGTCCCTCGCATAGTGATCCAGTTTGTTTGTTTGTTTGTTTGTGAACCCTACAATCTTTTCTGGGGCCGAAGCTCTCCCAACTCTTTCGCGGTTATTTAACGTCTTACCTTACGCCGTTACCAGCCAAATCGAGGACGCACGAATACAAGTTCGATTTTAAATCCATCTGCACATTGCATTGCTCCAGCCACCCTGCACTGACATGGACGATGGTTCGGCCCATGGATTCTGCACTCCAACAGGGGGTCATAGTTGTGTTCTTCGTCATCACCGATCGTAATCAGGTGATGAAAAATCTCTTTTGCAACCCTTCCCCGTTGGGATTCGAACCCGGTACCTCCCGTCTCCAAATGCTAACCACTGCACCAAATGCTCGGTTTCTCTTGTAATTAAGAAGTGGAAGAAGACTCATAAGTGAATCACTCATTTCAGACCATAGGGGTTGAATTTATCGCCCCCAATACGGTAATACCACTTTAGCACACGCATTCTCGACTTTCATCAATTTCTCGAATAATAATTTCTTGATTATGTCTTGTCTCCTCCGATCAGCAAACCCAAAAAAAAAGAATTTTTGTTTTTTTTTTGTTTTCTATTATGTTTGGTGTTGCCACGTATATCAATTAATTGATATACGTGGCAACACCAATTTGATTAGGTGCAGTGTCATCTATGACGCATAGATGACAGTGTAGTCACTATACCACTCCCCCTTAACTCTAACGAATTAATTTCAGAAACGAGAGGTACCAACGAGTTTGCTACCATACCGTGAAACTAAAGGTAACGTTTTAACCTCTGGTGTATAGTTGAAGCGAATGGTTTTATTCTTTTTAAGGGGAATTTCCGATTGTGATGAAGTTGATGGCGATGTTGTAATCGTAGAAGGAGTTTGTGTATCCGATTGTTTTCGCATGTTATTTGTTTGTACCACTGGACTAGATTCGATTGATTGATACCGTATCTGTCTACCTTTAATTTCGACTGTAAAAAATTTTTCGTTGCGATCTATAACTGGAAAAAGGCCTTCGTACGTAGTTTGTAGAGGAGCACGATGAAAGTCAGTGAGCACGAATACATGTGACATTTATTTAGTTCCTTGAATATGAATATATTACCCTGCTTGTGGCGTGCTTGTGGAACCGGTGTGATACCATGAAATGTTTTAGTCAATTGGATTACCAATTTTGATTGTGTGGTATGTTTAGTGGCTGGCTGTAAAAAATCACTAGGCAACCGTAGATTTTCTCCGTAGACTAAAAATGCTGACCTCGTTCCAATAATAAGCAGTACGTAATCCAAGCAATACTGATGGTAACGCTCTCGTCCATTGATGATCTCCGATACACATGATGGACGCCTTAAGACTCCTATGCCATCTTTCAACTGATTCATTACAAGCGGTGTTGTAGAGTCTAGGTCTAAGTCTAGATGTCGCAGTTGTCTTGGTGAAGATTTTTCAAAATTTTTATGTTTTTTGCATAAATTAACGGTTTATGATCCGTGTACAAAGTAAAATTTCGGCCTTCTAAGTAATGCTTAAAGTACTTAATTGAGGTATATGCAGCCAATAGGTCGCGATCATATGTGCTGTAACGTTTTTGCGTGTCGTTCAGTGACGACGTATTGATGAACGACAGCACCGATTGAGGTGGCGGAAGCGTCTACGGTAACTGATAACCTTGAATTATTAACTGGATGACTTAATAAGGTAGCATTCATTAATCGTTCTTTTGACAATTCAAAAGCGTTAGTTAGCTCCTGTGACCATTCTATGATGCGTTTATCATTTTTTTTACCCTATAATTTGGCTGTTTAAAATGTTTTGCTTTTCCGCTGCGTGGGGTATAAATTTCCGATAGAAATTAATCATACCCATATAACGACGTAGTCGTTAGAATGACTGCGTAGCGTTGCGAAGGCCAAAAGTCATTCTTGTGCACTCGAATAGTCCGAACGGTGTTCGTATCGCTGTTTTTGGTATGCCACACTCTTCTATAGGTTCTTGATAATACGCGCGAACTAAATCTGTTGCCGTAAAATATTTTCATCTTCTGACAAGTACGGAATATTATACATGTCAGGTTTTGTTCAATTACTGTTACTTGGACGACATATCCCCAATTCAATCATTTCCCGGAATTCAGTTTTTGCGATATGGTACTTCTCGCTATCAAGACGTCGTGCTCTGGCGAAACAAGGAGGACCCGTAGTTTCGATGCAATGAGTTACTCCATGTGTAGCATTGTTAATTCCATATTTCTCTCGCATAATTTCTGGAAATTCTTCGATTAGGCAAACTATAACGGTTTTATTGGCCATAATCCAGAACTTTCCAAAAAAATCATTTTAAAATTCCATTTTTATCCTGCGTATCGAATTTCATCATAATCGGTTAAGAACTCGCCGAGTTCCTTCCTAATTCGCCATATTCCAGAACTTTCCTAAAAAATAATTTTAAGTTTAAATCACATGTCGAAATATCCTGTTTTGAAATATCTCGTTTTGTACCTTATCTCGTTTTAAAATGTCCAGTTTTGAAATATCCAGTTTTGTACCATATCTCGTTTTCAATATCCAGTTTTGAATTATCCTGTTTCGTCAAATCCTGTTGTAAAATATCCAGTTTCGACCGATACCCCTAATTAATACAACATCTATTTAATAAAGTATTTTGTCACTATTTTTTATGCTTTTAAAGTTCAATTAATTTTTAATTCACTTTTAATAGGGCAAATTTACTTTATATACACAATTAAAGATCACTTAAACCACCAATTTTACAGTTTTTCGTTTTGAAAAAAAAAAATTTTATTTAAGCTGTCAAAAAATGTAAATGTTTCACGATTGAAATTAGATCACGACTGAAACATGTTTATAAATGGATTCCAAATGTTGAAATTATATTAATAATATTTTTGGCATTATCAAACTCTAATGCTTGTAGTGTAAGATCGTTAAGTACTTTTAAAACGAGTGAACAATTACTAATGATCATTACACGGCTTCTCCACAAATTTCAAAGATGGCGTCATCTTACAATAAATTTGACGTTTAGAAATCATTTGAATTTTTGAATTTGTACTTAAAGCATTATTTGATTGATTAATTGACTTAGAATTTGGCCGAGCCCACCGTACACCCGTTTTTACATAAACTTGAAAGGATAAAGCAGGATATTAGTTAAATTATTGAGATCGACCCGATTATAGATACCATGGCGGCCAATAGTTAGTAAAATTTTTGTAAGGAAAGTATGACAGAATTTGTCCGATTTCCCGGTAGCTAATATTCGAACTACTGTTAGCATAAGACAATCACAATTTTACTAAACTGCTCTGCATTCGGGCATTTCTCGTCAGTAACTCCAGTGTGTCACCATTCATCTGTTACCTGCAAAGTTTCCCTGAAAACAGAATCTATTCATTAACTAATTGCTCTTAGCCGTAGACTGTAAAAAATTGAATTAATTTTTAATCTAAAATTACAAATTAATTAATTCATAATATAATAATATAATTTCTGCAAAAAATTGGCTGTAATAAATTGGACTATTAGTTTTTGCCTAAAATTTACAATTAATTAATTTATTACGTTTATAAAAAAATGTAACTATAAAAATTATAAAATAATACAAATTAGATTTTTTTAAAATTGATTAAACATTACCAATCAATTGAATTAACCGTTGTACGACAGATACCGTAAAAATTGTATTGTTGTATAATAGTTTTTTGTATGAACATTAAATCATAAATACCTAAATGTAAATAATGACGCACTGAGCCCAAGTAATTACGTAAATGATATATGATATTTGGTGTTTTACGCTACTAAAACTAATCGAAAATTGCATTTGCCTGATCGTAACATTAATTTGATGAAAGAATTAAACATAATGTAGAGATGTTGAGATTAATATTTCCTGATCCTGAGACGCAGGAAAATAAAAATTAACCCTATTTGATGTTTAGGGCGTCATCGACTCATCACGCTCAGCACTATTTTTTCAATTCGTCCCCTGTTTCATGCAAGACTAGACGTTTGGCACGTGATAATTTCAAATGGCATTTGTCCATCAAGTAGAGTCCTTTGTGGTTGGTTTAAAAAAAAATATGGTTGGAGACTGTGATGTAATGTACTAAATTACCAAACACAAATACACAAATACAAAATAATTGATAATTACTGTTACATTGCTATAAAAGCAACGGTTTTGAAATAAAAATCAGTATACATTTTTACAATGTAGTGCATTATACTTTGGTACTTTAAGCATATAAATTAAATTATAAACAACAAATTATAAATCAAATAAATATCATAATAAATATTTAAAAAATGTAATTAAATTAAGAAAATAAATTAAATAAACATATTAAATAATAAACAGTTAATAATAAATCTACGTAAAGACTTTTATTTAATTATAATATCGAACGAAGATATTACAATGGTGGCAGCGGAACCTAAAAAATTATAAATTTAAATAAAATTGGCAAAATCCAAAATGTTTGCAAACATAATTTCCATAAGTTCCAACGAAATAACTTGTTAAAGTGATAAATTGTTATATTTTAAAATTAAATATGTGCCAAATAAAATATCAAAAGGCACGTGCACTGAAAATTTCAAAATTATTCTGTGAAAAAAAGCCTATTAAAATCAAGTTAACAGTGTTTATAGTTTTTTTATTAATTGCTGTACATTAAAAACGAGTGAAAATGATCGTCGCACATCACGTGTTTATTAGTGCATTAAAAACCCGAAAATATTCCAAAATTTAAACAACAATTACATATAATAAAACGAAACAAATAAACATAATAAATACATGGAATACAATTAATAATAACAAAAAATAAAAATATAATAATAATTATAAATTTCCAAATTGTGAGTGGTATTAAAAAAAAGTAAAAAATATGCAAAAACCATTAAAATCCAATACGCTAAATACGAACCAGTTTTATCAAAATTAACTGTAAAAAATTTTTTTGTGGAATCAATAACCAATTCATGAATCAAACATGTATAACCAACCATACTTCATTTTTGCAATTTGATTCATAATTCCAAAAATTAAACGTAATTACAGTAATTTAAACATAAAAAAGTTACTAACACAATATTTACGACGGCATTATTGAA
The DNA here is from genome assembly GCA_963556175.1 of Tipula confusa. Classification (NCBI taxonomy): domain Eukaryota; kingdom Metazoa; phylum Arthropoda; class Insecta; order Diptera; family Tipulidae; genus Tipula; species Tipula confusa. The sequence goes on along the minus strand of OY744478.1, from coordinate 9,880,290 downwards.
CACATTAAATTCAAGCATCTGTAAAGAAGTCATCGGTAATATACACATATACATTAGAACGAGATAGAAGTATTAAACATTTATTCAAATCAACTATACTGGATCAACAATTATTTCGTTCATACAATTTCGCACCAATGCGGAACAACTGTAATAAAATTTGAATTGGTAGCAGACATTACTATACCTATGTATATGATTAATTTCGACAAAATTTAAAGATAATCAGTAAATTTTTTTCTCGATAATTTCATATATTTAATTTTTAATTAAATTTTCAAATGTATATTGTTTTGTTCCTCTCGCTCAAAATTTCATTTATTTCGTCTGTCGTGACAATTTTTATTGTTTCTCGGTAAATTAATTACAAAAGAATATAATTTTTATTTTTATTTCTTATGAATGAAGATGATAAAAATGTATATGTACTAGAAATTCTCTAATAAAATGTTAAAATCAAGTTATCTTCTTCTGACGATGAACGGGTGAATGATAGTGAAAATTCCCACGCAAAATTAAGTTCAACTAATTTGTAAAGCATAAATATTGAAATCACAAATAACTTACAAAATATACAAAAAGAACAAATTGAATTGAAAAATAAAATGGCTTTCAATATAAGTCATGCCTTAAAAATCATTCCGTTATTTGATGGCAAACTAACTGAGTTGCATAGGTTTTGTTCTTGTGTTGAGGTATTTTGGTCGCAACTTACAAAAAAAGATGACAAAGAACTTTTTATGAAAATTTTAAAAACCAAATTGTGTAATCAGGCATATGAGGTAGTTCAATATCGCGATTTTGAAAAATGGGAAGATTTGAAGCACAGAAAAAATAATATATACAGAAGTAAACCAACGAATAAAATTTTGTATAGTTTTTTTCTGGGGTTATGATGTTCATATGGGGCTATAATCGCAAAATGCGAGAGTAAAAATTTTAGATAATTTTTTTTTACTCTTGAGATCGCTCTTTTACATTCTTGCATTTTATATAATTTAGCAGTTTTGTATGTATATGTGATAATATAACTTAATATAAATCAAAAGTGGTGTATACTAAAGAGAAGCGAAGAATCGAGGATCGAAAAATATATATGTATATATATATATATATATAAGATTTGCAGACGGCATTGTTGTTGGTTTTGCGATAGTATAATATAATGTTATGTGTCTACTGTCTGCTTAAGTATTTGTTAAAATTTGATATGTATTTAACCAAATAAAAATAGAAAGGGTTATCAACCGTATTTTTAAATTTCTTCGATTTTTGAATTAACACAGTAAAAACGAACGTATGGCATTTTCCTTAATAATATGGACATAGAAAAACTAAAATAAGTACAAACAAATTGATTTTTAAAATAATTAATTTTATTTATTATGTCTTATCTTAGTTGAATAAGTTTTATTTTATTTTCAACTTTCTTGTCATAGAAAGTTTCTTGTCATCCGTTTGTTGTGCTTTCTTAAAAGCACTAATATTAAGAAATCTGAACTAAACCAATTTTTATAATTTGGATTTCCGTTGGAGGAATCAATACATATATTGATTTGTTTCTTGTAATTTCTCATTACAATGCTCGTTAAATAGTTCTTCAAATATTTGAATATGTGGTTTACATAATTCAAATAATAATACCGTTGGAGCAGTGAGCCAAAACTAGTATTACTAACATATATTTTCATAAATATAAAATACTCAGAATTTATTGTTATGCATCATTTTCTTGTTTTACCTATATAATTTCGCAATAATGGCATAATCGTTGTGCCAAACATTCAAATATTGCATATCCTAGGTAATATAATAATAGTACAATCGGTAAAATGTAAACCCTGGTCCAAAATTTCATTATAAAATTTGGCTTGATCACTTTAACATAGTTGTCCGAGAAGGATGTATCTGCAACATCATCTATATTATCACTGTCTTCATATTTAGGTAATGGTATTTCTAATGGTTCTTTAAATTGTGGAATACTTGCAGATCTTGTACAAAAATGTATCATTGTCATCATGACAATTATTTAAGGATGACTTTCTTAAAAACTTAATTGACATTATTTTTCCCCGATTTCCTACTCTCCTTCTTTGTCTATACCATATCTGTTTGACACGATTCACACATGATCTGTCATAAAATCCCTACTGAAAAAATAACCTCTAAATAAGTCACCCGTTACATATGTTGAGCGGCATTTGAGTGTGCTATTACATATCGATGAGACAAATGTGGTATTTATTTGTGGAATCAACTTATGTGCAAAATCCTACTTTTCCTTGCTGGTTTTCCATTTTTGAATGGATAATGCTTTATTAACAAAAATGAAAAAATCAACTCGCCAGCCCTACTTAAATGCTATGGAAAAATTTAAATTTGTAGGCGACATTGTACACATTTGTATCTTTTTTCGGAATTCTGTTGAGTTAAAGTTAAAGTTTAAAAATAGTTGTAAAATAAACCCATTCTTAGTTAAAACAAAAGATTATTATTAACAATTATAACTAAATATTATTAATTTATGAAAAATATTTCTTATAATATTAAAAATTAAAAAAAAGGGTTTTTGTCAAAATCCTTTACATGAAAGAAAATTATAGCAAGTTGCCATTCTTAAAAATGCTGTAGAAAAAAATGGATTAGATCTTCCTAAAATAAATAATCAACATATGATGGAATTAGCGGAGAACATTTCCCACAAAACCTAAAGAAATTCTGATATTCACTAATATCTAAAGATAAAGATAAAATGTAACTAATGTACTAATATCTAAAGATAAAGATTACAGTAAACCCAGCAAACAATGAATCCTGAAAATCATTGTTTTAGGAAAATAGTTTGTAGTTATTTAAATCATTTAAATTTGGTTATGAACTAATTTTCTGCTTTCTCTATGAGTCATTATTAAATGTATGAAACAAATATAATTAGTTTAATTATTTAATCTTTACTATCAATTATCATTCAAAAAACTAAATCTTTCAAACATATTTCAGATTTAACCCAGTAATGGGTTTTATTTTAATTTATTTGTTTCCTATTAAAACAATCTTAAAACTCCCATTTTCTGAAAACGCATTTCTCTAGTAATGTTACATTTAATAATGAACAAAAAGAAATCCAACAACAACAATCAATTATGTACATAAAATACTACGAATACTGTTTACGAGCATATTGTTGCTAGTTTTGATACAAAGCAACAAATGATCAGTGTTGCCAACTATTTTTTGTTGATGAGTGCTAAACTAATGTCAAATAAGTGCTAAATTGATGGTGTATAGTGCAAAAAATATTTACGTAAAATTACAACAAAAAAACAAAATTTTGAATAAAATCCAGTTTTTTATTTCGGTACAAAGTCAGTATCCTGATAAATAACTTACAAAATAATAATGCTCAATTATGCCCTCCGAAATTTAATGTTAGGTATAAAATGAAATTTGGTTAGGCAGAACGGCAATTTATTTAATTAAATAACAACCATATAGTTAGCAAAATTCAGTCTTTTAATTGATTTAATCTTATTAAATATCACAAAAATGTAATAACCATTTGATCCAATTTTATATAAATTTATAATTTATATATAGTAAATCTGAACCCAATAAATATAATATATAATAAAATACTGAATAGCTAAAGCATATCAAAATAATATCACAAAAAATTAACTTAAATTATTTCACATATAAATTCATGATTTAGGTAATGCAAATAAATACCAAATATAATAAAATGTTTACATAAATAAAAAAACATGTTTCGATTCGAACGCTACACAAATACAAATTCTAATCCAAGTGAATTAGTAACTCCTCAATAGGTAATTCCTCCTCTTCCTTATGGTAAGCGACCATGGTACCAACTTTTTTGATCACTTCGGTTGGCAGATCATAATTGTTGCAGCATTGATTATATCTTTGCAGGCCAAATCGAATCGTAAGAATAGCGTTCAACATTTCAAATTGCATCCGATTTCTCGTTTTATTTTTCACCAAGTTCATTTGACTAAATACTCGTTCGATATCGGCGTTGGAATGAGGAAGTATTGTAATTTTATGGCAAACTTCGATATATTTTCAAATGGATTTTGACCAGCAGCATCTCGATATTGATCTACCTCTACCCATAAATCTGTAGTTGTTGTAGACTGCCATTTAATTGTATCAATGTTGTTGTATTCAAATTCAATTTCAGTGATGACGCCAGGATCAGTTTCAAAACATTTTAAAATCGGTAATATAGACTCTTTATCATAATTGTTTGTTGGTACGGAGTGACGTGAGTGATCCATTATATAAATTTAATTGTAAATTACAAAACTCCGACAGTTTTCACTCACTTCTTAATAAAACCAATAAATTTTCTAGAAATAAAAATATAAATATATATATTATTCGAAAAAAACCAAAGATTTTATTAATATTTTTATAATAAATTTCACTACTAGTTTCGATTTTAAAAAAATCATCGACAGGTGATTATTTGCAATTAAAGTTAAAGTATTACAAAATTTCTTATTTATACTAAAATCTAAACTTAAAAAATTAAACAGGTCAAAAAAATTAAACAGGTAAAAAAAAAAAAAAAAAAAGGAAAGGAAAACAAACAAAAACGGGAATTTTTAAAATGGTGCAATTATGAAAAAAAAAATAAAATAAAAATAATAAAAAAAAAAAAAAAAAATAACAAGAGGTTAAAAGCTAATTCTAGGGGGAGTAACCTAGCTTAAATAGAGGCGATGTTATTATGGCTTCTTCGGTGTTCATCAAATGTTCGGTGTTGGCTATATAAAATGACTCATACGCATCCAGTTTCCATTTTTGGTGTATAGTTTTAATAATTTTAGAATTGATATTGTCTATGGAGTGGCATTTTCCAATCATATGTTCAGCGACGCTAGATTTGGTTCGGTTTGCTTTCTCATGCTCTTTAAGTCTCGTACAAAATTCTCTGGAGGTTTGTCCGATATACGTATCTTCACAATCAGAGCATTTTATCTGATAAATACCAGAGCGATGGGAGAATGGTTCTTTATCCTTGTAGTTGTTGAGCTCTTTTTTAATTGTGTTGATTGGTCTAGTTACTAATTCAATATTGTGTTTTCGAAAAACTTTCTGTAGTTTGTTAGTGATTGCCGGGAAATATGGTAAGCTAACGCGGGTTTTAACAAGATCTTTACAAGGTGACAATGTAGTCAAAAGAGATTTGTTGTTTTTGACTCTATGTTTATTGATGATTTTATCCGCAAAAGTAACTGAGTATCTATTAGCCACCGCAGTCTCTCTTATAAATTTAACCTCCTCAATAAATTCCGATGGGTCCATTGGAATACTGAATAATCGGTGGGCCATTGAATGGAAAGCTGCTTGTTTGTGACTGATATGGTGGAAAGAATCTGTAGTAATGAATCTATTTGTACTGGATGGTTTTCGGAAAATGCCGAATTTAAGTTTATTGTTGCAGTTTCTTATGATTTTGATATCCAAAAAATTCAAGACGTTGTCTGCCTCAGTTTCCATGGTAAATTTAATAGTTGAGTTTATGCTATTTATGTGATTGAATACTGATGGTAAGTCACCTCTTTTGACAACTGCAATTATATCATCCACGTATCTATACCAAACTCTTGGGAAAAGATCATACTGTGTTTTCAACTGTTCTTCAAAGTGACTCATGAAAATGTTACTTAGATATGGAGCTAATTTGCTTCCCATAGAGGTACCAGAAGTTTGTTGGTAATATTTTTCTCTGAACTGGAAAAAATTTTGGTCCATACAAGTGGAAGCAATTTTAATGTAGGCTTGAATTTTTGGTTGTGGTACTAGGTTCTTTAATAAATGTTCCTCCAGATATTTTATTGTTGGTATTATGGGGATGCTCGGAAATAATGCAGTGACATCAAAAGAAACTAGAAGTTCGTCGTCGAACAGGACCAAATCTTTAATTTTATCCACTAATTCTTTGGAATTCTGAATACTGCATCCTATGGGAGGTTTTATTGTATTTAGTTCCTTAAGTAACCATTTGGCCATATTTTCTGTGCGAGTCGAAATATTAGACGCTATTGGCCTCATCTTATTACCTGGTTTGTGGATCTTTGGTAATGCATATAGCTTAGAAACTTTGGGATTTGTGACGTTGAATATGTATTCTAATTTAGGATCATTTAATAAAATAGATATTTCTTTGGTTATTGTTTTGGCCTGTTTCACCATGTTGTTTAAGGGATTTCTCGGGTTACCATTTTTCCAAATATATTCTTTATATGGTCCATCTGCTATTGTGCTTAAAACTCTATTATCATAATCAAGCTTATCCAAGATAACCACTGCATTACCTTTATCTGCTTTAGTAAAAATCAAATTTTTGTTCTTTTTTATATTGGCTATAATTTTGCCTGTAGAAGAAATTGGAAGTGGGGTACTATTAATATTATGCTGTAAAATTATCTTTTTGGATTCAAATCTTATATTGTTTTTGGTTAAGTTATTACAACGTGAAATTCCAGTTTCTATGTCAACAACAATATCTTCTATTGGTGATAAATTAGGTTTAATTGCGAAATTAAGGCCTTTGTTTAAAATGTTCATTTGTGTGTTAGTGAAAACAGTGCTAGACAAATTATGAACAAAATTCTCCAAAAAAGGTATCGCTGGACTTTTAGCTGTATTATTGTGAACGGTTTTTAAAAGTTTGATTTTCTTCCTGTGGACCTGGTTTTGTTTTCTCAGCACAATTGATGTTCTCATATGAACATAATTATCGAAATCTAACCAGAAATAATTGAACGTAATATTATCCGAATAATATGTTTTTAGAAGTTTAATATGGGTGTAATATAATTCAAGCTCTATTCTATTCAAGTTGGCAAATTTCTCGCTGATTTCATTTCTCAGCCATACTCTCTTAACTAACTTATTTAAATGTTGTGTGGTTTTTGTTTTGACTGCAAACTTTACTTTCATAAATTTTGGAGTAACTTTTAACTGTTTGCAATTCTTGAGGAACCTAATGTGTGTTAGTAATTTTGTGACTTTAATCTTTAATTGCAGGTAACGATCTAACTCCTTTTATGTTTACTCTTTATGTTTACACAAAACTTTATCAATACTGATAACGTACATTTGTTTTAGCCGCAAAATGTTTTCTGGTAATCTATTTTTTAATTCGTTTATTAAATTTTGAATAAAAACAATGCAATTTTTTCTGATTGAATTTTGGTCTAGTTCAGGTAAATTTTTCACTTCTGTTTCAAACGCGTATCCCAATTGCGATGACCAATCTATATAGTCTGTTATATTCATTGTAATTACGTCACATGTTCTGTTGTAAATAATTTTTCTTGCTAGTGATTTTAGTAAATTTACTAAATCATTTAACAATTTCGATGGATCGGCTGATTTAGATTGAAACGCAGTGTTAACGCTCGAAACTTCTTTTAAAATTGGTGCTAAAAAAAAAAAAAATATATTTTATTTATGTCGTTAGAGTACATTTTGCTTAATATGTCTGCGGTTTTGCACTGATGTTTTTCGATATTAAACATCGTACTAAGCTCCAACCATGCGGATAAAATGATTTTTATTGACTTTTCAATAGAAAGCCAGCGGGTATCAGATATTCTTGGGATATTTAAAGGATTTGCATCATCGTTAATTAATCTATACAATTCTTTGTATTGGTGCATTCTAAGACTTGAATGTGCAAACCAGTTATAGGTTTCTCTCAATAAAAATTCGAGCTCCAACGGAAGACATTTGCTGGCATGATGTACGGCTAAAACAATCGAATGACATGCACATCGTATTAATATTAAAGAAGGTGTTTCTTTTTTTAAAATTGCATGAACTCCATTGTTAATGCCGGTCATTACCGATGCGTTATCAGTCCCTAATCCCAATAGATTTTGAATGTCTAAATTAAATTTGTTTAGCGTGTCCTTTATTGCGCAGACAATCGATTGCGCATCGCACTTTGATAACTCACATAGTTCCAAATATGTTGAAACAATTTTCCTATGTTGACGAGAGAAATACATAACAGCCAAACCCAAATATTTAATTACACTTATATCGTTCGATTCGTCAATTAATAGGCTAAATGGAGAACTACCTATGTCGCGTTTTAGATCTGCACGAAAATGTACGCCTAATACATTTTGTATTATATTACTGCATTTTGTTCTGCGTAGCTTAATTTCTGGTGTTATTTGGCACTTTGAATTAATTACATCACATAAATGTCCAGTGGGTAAAATTGACTGGTGGCAAGCTACATACAAAGATAAATAGGTTTCCAAGCCGTTGTTATTATTAGATTTGGTTTTGAGAGAGGTTAAGGTGTGTTGACGCCTGTCACTAAATGTTTTGGACGCAGCGATATGACTCTTACTACTAGCATGACGATCTAAAATGAATTTTTTAGCATATATTGCAATTTTGCAGTACTTGCATGATACTTTGCTTGTATTGTTTTCTACTCTTACAACCCAGTTTTGATACTTTGTGTTTTTGAACCAATCATCGCGAATTCTGTATAATTTCTTCGTGTTTGACATTTTGTTTTGTAAACCTTTGTACTTTGACCTATACAAAATATTGCAAAAAATTAAATTACAGTTTCGAATAGCTAAACTATTCTAAATATGTTAAACTTACACATTGCCATCGATTGCAACAATTTCGACATTATCTGAATATTCATCGGATTCAATTGTTTGTATTTGCTCTTTGCTCGGTAAACCGGAAGTGTGAGATCTAAGCCATACCAGAAATTATACACAATGATTAATTATATGATCTGATTGGAAGTATAAACAAATTAATTAAATATATTAAACTTACTTTTCGTTATAGGTATCTTTCAAAGTTATGGTAAGATTAGATTCGACATGGGCGGCTGTTACATATTTGTTTTTATCATAAACCGGTGACCTAAACCATAACAAAGATAATATTTATGCAATATAATATTAATCAAATGTCCGTTGGTAGATATCAAAAAATAATTTAAAAATAAAACTTACTGCACGCTATCAGCAACTTTTGCATATCTATTAGATTTAGAATTAGTAGGGACATCATTTATGTAAATTTTTTTTAATTTCGGCGAAACAATGCGAGCACGGGACCTAAACATTAAGACAAATAGGAAGAGTTTTAAAGTGCAATTGATTTTTAGAGTACAAAAAGATTTATTTATAAATAAATTTAAAAATTAACTTACTCACTGCTATCAGAAATATCTGAATAATTGTCGTTATCGTTGTCCATATGGTAATGACATTCCATCGTTACAAAATATTAAAACTTGCGTGATCTAATCAATAATGGAAATAAATAATTTGAATCTTTTTTACGAATTCGAAAGTACAAGATTCATATTTGAATAATATTCGTACTATTCTTATTCGAAATCTAATATGAATCTTATACTTTCGTAAACTTATCGTACAACATAAATATGGCGAAATATCAACTGTAAAAATAATTTTACTAATAGAACTTAAATACAAGATACAGGAAAACACTATAATTATGCAATTTTAGCACTATATTTATAAACCACGAAATGTTGTTGAACATTGGACACCAATTGGTCGGTGGTTATGCCACAAACCGGGAGTTTATTTATATGATTTATTTTATTATCAATTCACATTTTGTTGTATTTGCATAGTCTATCACTATTCACTATGCATAGACTATTTAACATAAGTGAAATGGTTAAATATTAATAAATAAACTTACTTTTTCTTATCCGTACAGCTAGTAAATTATTTATACTACATACACGTATTATTTTATTGTTTCGGTACACCACAATATACAAAATTTAAACTTTAATTACTAAAATTTTAATAAAATTCGACACAAAACTTTTAACACTTTTAGATTCGTTTGGTTACTTTGAATTTTGAATACTGTAAACGATGACCGCGTTTTTCTCAACCTTTCTCTCTTTCTTTAGTAGTACTTTACAAAATTATATGAAAATACATGTAACTATATAACATAGAATAATAATATAGAATGAGTTAGTTTTATTCCTTTGATTGCATATTTTGAGCAATTAAAACAACAGAAATTTTTATTGTAAAAGATAGATGGCATTAAATCCTAAATAGTACCAAATTGGATGCTAAAAATCTGAAATAGTACCAATATGTACTTAGGTGCAAATGCTATTTTAATAGTTCAAAATAATATTGAATAGTGCTAAAAGTGCACTGAAAGTGCGCATTTGGCAACACTGCAAATGATAAAGAAAATAAATTTTTAAATGCATTTCATGATCGTTTGTAATATCTATCAAGGTATTAGATCACTTACACACACAATGTTACGAAAATGTAATAAGAAACTGTGGAAAAGCGTAAACATTTTTAAATTCTCATTTAATTTTTGTTTGATTGTTGTTTTTGTAAAATCACCAATTCAAAACACAGAAAAAATCTTCTTCGTGGGTTTACTTCTGTCTATATTAATTTCTTCTGTGTTTAAAGCTTGCGCTTGAAAACAAGTTTCTCAAACGTAGGTCGCAAGGTGCGGTGTCAGCCGAGTTAGTATGTATCGTTCAAAGCAAAGACGAAAGTGTTAAAAGTTTTGCGTCTAAAGTCGAGCTATTATTAAATGAATTGAATGATATTTGCATTTCGAATGCAAATCAACGGCTTTAAATTAATTTCAAGATGGGTTAAAAGATAAAAATTATCATCAAATCACATAATTTTAACGATGCAATTGCACAAGCAATGGAAAAGGAAATAAGTCATAAATCCACAAGTTCTTATTCTAAACATCCAAATAATCCAAATTCAATAAATTCGTGTTCAAATAGTCACAACCTTAATTCCATTATAGTTCCAAAGTCTAATACATCAATTTTTAATTTTTCTAATTTGAATTCTAATATAAATTCCAAATATATCAAATTAAACTTAGATATCTGTTGTAATAGCAATTCGTACTTTTTAATTGATACGGGAGCAGACATAAGCCTAATAAAAAAAGGGATTTTTAAACCCAGAAACAATTTGTTATCCCGATTTAAAAGTTTCAATCCAGGGAATTAGTTTATCCAGAGTCGAAACTTTAGCCGTAGTTAAAGGAAACATTTTATTATCAGAATCGATTCAACTTTTCCGAAAATTTCATATTGTTCCAGATTTCTTTCCTTTACCTTGTACTGGCATTCTAATAAACTCCAACTAAAGAAATGCAATTTTCTTCGACGGGAAATCAAATATTTGGGTCATTTAATAACAAATGAACGTATCAAGCCAGATCCGAAACTAATAGAAGCAATTTTCAACTATCCAAGTCCAACAAATAAATCAAGTTTAGAGTATTTTTTCGGATTGACAGGATACTATAGATCATTCATAAAAAATTACGCTAATATAATAGTTTCCAAAAATGTTAAGTCGCATCAAAAATTGTATTAAATCTTGCAGTAATTGCCAACATAATAAACATTGTCGAATTCAAAAGATGTCTATGAAAATTACCTCAACATCAAAAACACCTTTCGAAAAAATTTCAATGGTTATCGTGGGTCTACTAATAACATATTATTTAGGAAATAAATTCATCCTAACGATTCAAGACGACTTGACCAAATTTTCATGTGCCATTCCCATTAATAACCAAGAAATCGAAACAGTTGCCAAAGCCTTTGCAGAAAATGTTATTTGCACTTTCGGATGTCCTTTATTTATATTAAGTGATCAGGGTCAAAATTTTATGAGCAATATATTTAAAAAATTATGTAAAATTCTAAAAATAAAATTATAAATTGTACTGCATACCACCCACAAAGTAATGGAGCCTTGGAAAGGTCACACAAGACATTAGGGGAGTATCTCCGAAATTATTCCCAAGACGATTCATTAAATTGGGATCAATGGATTCCTTTCGCCATTTTCGCCTATAATTCAACTCCGCATTCATCAACAAATTTTATGCCATTCCAACTCTTATTCTCAAAACATTTTGAGTTTAAATCACATGTCGAAATATCCTGTTTTGAAATATCCAGTGTTGTACCATATCTCGTTTTGTACCTTATCTCGTTTTGTCAAATCCTATTTTGAAATATCCAGTTTTAAAATGTCCAGTTCTGAGCGGTTCCCGTTCACAACAATAGGTTAAAATTATTTTATAGGTAATAAAACAGATGAAACAGGCTAAGATTGTAATTTTTTTTTTTTAATAAATATTTTTTTTTAATTGGTAAAAAGAAAAAAGAAAAATTATACGAATTTTAATTATAAATCTATGTAAAAAAAAAAAAATTATTTGATTTTTTTTTCTCATAACGGGTGAGGTGTGATGTAATGTACTAAATTACCAAACACAAATACACAAATACAAAATAATTGATAATTACTGTTACATTGCTATAAAAGCAACGGTTTTGAAATAAAAATCAGTATACATTTTTACAATATAGTGCATTATACTTTGGTACTTTAAGCATATAAATTAAATTATAAACAACAAATTATAAATCAAATAAATATCATAATAAATATTTAAAAAATGTAATTAAATTAAGAAAATAAATTAAATAAACATATTAAATAATAAACAGTTAATAATAAATCTACGTAAAGACTTTTATTTATTTATAATATCGAACGAAGATATTACAAGACCATGTGGCGATTACCGGAATCTAAACCATATTACTATTCCAGAACATTATCCAATTTCGCATATTCAAGATTTTTTTTATTAACTTAAAGATTGTACAATTTGTCAACATTACATTTTACCCCATGGTAACATTTTTTTTTTTTTATTATTTCAATTATAAGTTTATATAAAGCATATTAATTCTATACAACTTTTATAAATTAAATTTTATTTCTTTAAAATAAAGTTACAAGTTAAGTGCAACTTTTGAACTTAGTAAAATATAAAAACAATTAAATAAGTTTTTCTAGTTGTTTATTTGAAGATTCGTGTAAAACTAAAGTTATATCATTTTCTTAATTTATAAGAAAATGATTTACATGACATTTGAAAAGTGTTACGTTAACAAAAATAAAATTTATAATTACTCAGAAGTTAATGTATCAAATATAATTATGGTTAAACAGTTTTGCTTATGTTATGAGTTTAAATATGATGGGAAGAAAATGGTAATTTATTATAATATAATTTATTTAATGGAATTTGACATTTGATCGTACTGTTTTGTGATAACATAACTCGCGCAGGACCCCAAGCATTATAAATCCACCTCTGACTATATAGAACTATTCTACTTCCCACCACTCATTATTTTCTTTTTTCTCTATAAATCTTTCGAGGCCAAAGTCAAATTTATGCGTATCTACATAGCAGAAGCATAGTCAGTTTTGTTCAATGTCAGTTTATCTGTGATCTTTTCTGTTATTTTTTTGCCGATGATCTCTAAATATTACACTTGTTTGAATCCAAAACTGTTTTTATAGGTTTTTAAATAAATCCTTCTATTTCAAAGGATTTCTCTGGATCCGCATAATTATTTAAGGGGCACCGGTCGAAACTGGATATTTTACAACTGGATGTGACGAAACAGGATAATTCAAAACTGGATATTTTAAAACGAGATAAGGTACAAAACGAGATAAGGTACAAAACGAGATATGGTACAAAACTGGATATTTCAAAACAGGATATTTCGAAATGTGATTTAAACTTAAGATGATTTTTTTGGAAAGTTCTGGAATATGGCCAATTAGGGAGGAATTCGGTGAGTTCTTAACCGATTATGATGAAATTCTATATGTAGGATGGGAATGGGATTTAAAAATGAATTTTTGGAAAAGTTCTGGAATATGGCCAGTAAAAAAGGAACTTGGTGAGTTCTTAACCGATTATGATGAAAGTCAATATGTAGGAAGAGAATGGGGTTTTAAAATGATTTTTTGGAAAAGTTCTAGAATATGGCCAGTAAGGAAGGAACTCGGCGAGTTCCTAACCGATTATGATGAAATTCGATATGTAGGATGAAAATTATCTTTAAAGTGAAGAAAAGTTATATTAAGTAAAGGAATAAATAATAGATGAAGATAAATTTTACTGACAGTAAACTCGATCAATGATTATTTTAATAAGATGAGAAAAACAGCAATTAAAATAACCCTTAAGTGAAGGAAAATTCTATCTCTCTGTTTAAAATTATTCAAGTATGAAACCTTACTGGCCATATTCCAGAGGTTTTCTCAAAAAAGGTTTTAAAATCAGATTTAATTATACAATTGAAGAAAAAAACATTAAGTGAAGGAAAATTCAATTTCTCTCCTTAGAAATATTCAAGTATGGAACCTTACTGGCCTTATTCCAGAACTTTCGCAACAAATCATTTTAAAATCCTATTTTCATCCTACATATCGAATTTCATCATAATCGGTTAAGAACTCGCCGAGTTCCTCCCTAATTGGCCATATTCCAGAACTTTCCTAAAAAATCATTTTAAGTTTAAATCACATGTCGAAATATCCTGTTTTGAAATATCCAGTTTTGTACCATATCTCGTTTTGTACCATATCTCGTATTGAAATATCCAATTTTGAAATGTCCAGTTTTGTACCATATCTCGTTTTGTACCATATCTCGTATTGAAATATCCAATTTTGAAATGTCCAGTTTTGTACCTTATCTCGTTTTGTCAAATCCTGTTTTAAAATATTTAGTTTTAAAATATCCAGTTCTAAGCGGTTCCCTTATTTAAGATATGACATTTTAAGTTTCTCAAAATATATTTTGTAAATTTTATAATACTGTCGTTCGAACTGTATAATTATACGGCCAATAGTTATATAGATCATACTTTAAAGTATATATATTTATATCAATAAAATATTAAAATTGTAATAAAAAATATATATTTTGTAATTTCAGAATTATCGCGAAGAAATCGATAGCGAACATTTTTTAACTGAAAATGAGGTGGTAAGCAGTAAATTATTAATTAACAAAAATTGATATTAACGTCTTAAGATAAAAACGACTTGTAGATCAATTATTTTATAGTACAATCGCTTTTATTTTACAAAATTTTTTTTATTGATTATTTTATATATATATATAGATGTATCACCAATCAGGCTAAACCCTAAGTGATCGATCAGCAGTTTCGATTAGTCTGCGAATGAATTTTGTAATTTTTGTCTAGTGCAGATTATTTTGTCGATATGCTTGAACTATAGCTAAAAAGCTATTTTTCAAAATGTCGTTAACAACATATCCCCCCAATATCACGTAAAGTTCAAAATATCGTGACATTAAACATAATATTGCCTTTGTTCAATCGTTAAATTGAACATAATATCATTGTCTACATTAGAGTATATCTAAGATCAATTACCGTAGATGCATCAGAGGTCGAGAATTTCTAGAGAGACGATTTCAATCACTGGAATCCGTTAGTGGAAATAAAATACTACCAACTCATCAGACAAGGGTTCAACCTCAATCTTTGCGACATGCAAAGTTCATTGAAAGTCAACGTTTCAAAACCTGAGTAAAGAAAAGAAACCAGATGGTTGCATGCTGCACAGTTTGTGCAGAAATTATCTCGGTCAAAATCACACGACAACAGGTTGTAGCAGTAAAATCAAATGATTTACTTACCAAGGCAGGCATCATGCTATGCTACACGTGGAATTAAAACCTGATAGTATTTAGTGGGAAGGGGCAACATGGTTTCGAGCTATCCAATGACAAAAATTGATAGTTAAGAAATGGAACAAGCAGGCAGCATAGTACAACAATTTGTTATAGTATTATGACATTGGCTTTTTGTCCGACTTTTCTAACGGCTAGAAAAGACAAACTGCGCGAGAAAAAAAAACAGGTATACCAAATATACACATGTGTGAGTGAATACAACATAGTACATATCAAATACTTTATATGTCAAAAAACCGCAACGTAGCTCAATTTTTCTAGCAAATAAAGTGAGCAATTCTAGCAGAAAAGAATTACATTTTGATTCTGTTTTTTTGACATATGCACTTTTTATTTGACATTTCAACATTTTAAAATTTTGAATAGCGACATTTGGAAAATAAAATTAAATTTAAAATCAATAATCTTTAAATATAAACAATTATAAAAAAAAAATTCGCAATGTGATAGTGATATTGTTAATTTTTATTTTGTTTTTGTTTATGTTTTGTGATGCTGACGCACGTGTCATCCATTATAATAGTGTTGTCTCCTGTTTCTTTCTTTGTCTTGCTAAAATTGGTTTGCATCACTTTATAGCACTTCAAAACTAACCAGTGTCATAATATCATTGGTAATGTTTTTATTTAATTTGTTGTGAACGCGCCTTGTTAAAAGAATTGAGTCACTATGAACGCGCCTTCAATCAAAATGATTTTATTGAATTGTAACGGTATTTTCTTGTTTTTTTTTCTTTATTCTCAACGTGTAATGTAATAAATTTATATCAAGCGATAAATTGACTGCTGATTACGCTTTTCCCACCAAAAATGACATTCGGATTATCTATCACGGCTACAACTGAATATCTAGTAATCCTCAAAGATGAACATCCAACGTAGCTTACAGCAGTACGGCAAATCAACGAAATCATCGAGCCATTAATTGGAGTTGGTCCATGCAGATATGTGAGGACCTTAGCTGATATTTACTCGCACAAGACGTTCGTTTACTTCAGACAACGTTCGCGGACAGACAACGGTAAAGAGTTTTGTAACAAAAAACTCCAGAGTTTTCTTCAGAGTTCAGGGATTCAACACCAGATGACAATTCTACATAATCTACAACAGGATGGATTGTGTGAACGTATGAATCGTATACGATTGCCGAAAAACCGAGGTGTCTTCTGTTAGATTCTGGTTTATCGAAATGTTTTTGGGCCGAAGCGGGGAATATTGCTGTATATTTAATAAACCGTTCACCGACAAAGGTGTTACCTGACAAATACCAGAGATGGTGGGGACAGGAAGAAACCCGAATTGGTTGAACTTGAGGGTTTTTGGATCAAAAGCTATGGTACAGCTGCCAAAACAAAAGCGGAAACAGGAAGCCCAGAGAGAGAGACTATTGGGCGAGTAAAGCGATCGACTACGATGGGCGAGTAAAGCGTTCACAAGAAAGAGATTTGCCTGTTGGAACTGCCATAAAAAAGGGCACGGACATTTTAACTACCCAGAGCCCAGAGAAAAAATTTATTGCTGGTGCTGCTGCAAAGAAGAAGTGAAGGCAACTGATTATCCAATGTACCATAAGGGTGATCTATCAGAATAAAATTAAAATGAGAAATCGGAGTCGTAGGGGATCGACGAACTTCGATCACAACAAAGATCCAAACAAATTTAGTAAACGAAAGGCGATATTAGCGTAAAGAACTTAGAAACCGACAAACAAGGTGGTTGAAGAAGGAAAAAAAACAAGACGTCATTTCTTGGTGAAGAACAATGATCTAGAGGGAAAGTATCTAGAAATCAAAGAAGATGGAAACGTCATTTGTGTAGTAGCGGTGGAAGGCGATGATGAACCTCATGTGGAGGTTGAGGTGCTATATAACCGGAGAATGCCTTTTGGTTTGTGTAATGCCAGCCAAACTTTTTGCCGGTTGATGGATCTGGTACTTGGTGTCGACTTGAAACCCAGAGTATTTAAAAAATTTTAACGCTGAAGTACATCAACGACGTTAGGAGGTTGATTAGCCTGGCCGGCCGGTATCGCAGATTTATTCTGGACTTTTCTGAAGTAACAGCGTCGCTAACCAATTAAAAAAGACTAAAAAATCATTTTGCTGATCCGATGACGCACAGAATGCATTTACCAAGTTGAAGTCTCTCCTGGTGTCCGCACCTATGCTGGTAAATCGGGATACAGACGGATGCATCCGACACCGACATTAGAGCTATTTTGACGCAGGAAAAAGATGATGGTGAAAAGGGAATTGCATTTATGAGTCAAAAACTTACCTCAACTCAGCGTAAATATCCGGTAACTGAGAGCGAGTGCTTGGCGGTGGTGTTCGCCATCGAAAAATTTAGACCTTACGTCGATGGAGTGAGATTTGCGGTGATTATTAACTGTGTGTCCTTGATATGGTTGAGAAATCTGAAAGACCCTGCATCTCGGCTAGCTCGTTGGTCGATAGAACTTCAACAATTTGACTTCGAACAATTTGACTTCGAATTTGACTTGTCGCGGGTGGTTGAGTACATCTAGATCGATTCACCGTGTTTGCAGGATGATCCAACCTATCAACGAGTCAAAATTGAAAAAAACTTTTAAAACGATAAGGGCAAACTATTTCTGGCCACAGATGGGGAAAACAGCTCGAGAGTGCTGTCAAGCTAATCCGGCCGGGATGGTTAATCGGAGGATTTTGGCTACTATACGAAATTACATTGATAAAGACCAAAGGGAGTGGGATGTGCTTATCGATGACATTGCATGGGCATTGCAAACTGCGGTGCATGACAACTCCTGATGCACCCCATTCTATGCGAAATTTGGTAAGAAGATGAGAGTTAGAGGTACCGCTAACCATGCTCTTACCAATAATTTGAATAAGGTTAATGGAAATGGAGTGAATTCGCAAGCTAATATGAAGCAGATTCACACAAAAGTACAGGAAAATTTGGATAAGGCGCATATCAAAAATACTCCAGTCGATATAATTTGCGTATTCGGCCGAAAACATTTGTGCCAGAGGAACTAGTGTTAAATAAGTCGTTCCGAGAGACAAAAAAAAACCGAAAGCTGCTTTTAAGGATAATTGATGACACGCTCAGGTGAGATCAAGCTCAGTTTCTTTTTTGGGGTTAAAAGTTCTAAAAAGTTTAGAAGCAACTCAGAATCGAAGGTAAATTTGCATGCGAAGTAACACTATGCCAGTACAGACGTGCTTCAGTACAGAAGTTGTTGCCACAAAATATTCCAAATAGATGTTCTTTAATAACTAATCCATTTCGATGTCCTTTTTTCAACCCTTCCCCGTTGGGATTTGAATTCGTTTTCTCCCGAACTAAAATTTTAATCACTCCGTTGACTATGGTTAAAATATTAATGAAATGCTAGGGAGCTTGGTGACTCTGGAGTTAAATAATAAACGCTTGTGTTATATCTTTGTCCCCAAAAGCGATGACGTACTTTTTTTTAAATTTTAATTTCCCATTTTTCACTAAGTCTCAAAATTGTTGCTTGCTAAGAATGATAAAATTAAAATAAAATTTATTTTTTTTAGTACAGGTCGTGGACTCTATGGTTCAGTATTATAACTAATATAACAAAAAAGTAGATATTTTAGACATTTTTTGGTTAGTTACTGTCATCTACCGTAAAAACAATCGAAGCTAGTAGTCATAAGCTTATCCATAAGTATATGTATATATATATATATATATATATATATATATATATATATATATATATATATATATATATATATATATATATATATATATATATATATATATATATATATATATATATATATATATATATATATATATATATATATATATATATATATATATATATATATATATATATATATATATATATATATATATATATATATATATATATATATATATATATATATATATATATATATATATATATATATATATATATATATATATATATATATATATATATATATGTATAGATATATATATATATATATATATATTATATATATATATATATATATATATATATATATATATATATATATATATAAATATATATAAATATATATATATATATGTATATAAATATGTATATATATATATATATATATATATATATATATATATATATATATATATATATATATATATATATATATATATATATATATATATATATATATATATATATATATATATATATATAAATATATATATATATTATATATATATATATATATATATATATATATATATATATATATATATATAAATATATATATATATTATATAAATATATATATATATATATAGTGAAATCTCGTTATAACGAATACCGATTTACGCAATTTCTTTTATAACAAATCATCTCAACTTATATTTGGTTGACCACAGTGACAAATTCCGTTTTAACGAACTAAAATTTCGTTATAACGAAGCAAAATTTAGACAAAAATTAATATATTTTCATTAAAGGGAAGTTAGTTTTAGTCTGAAATAAGCTTACATGCAGTTTTTTATGTAAATACATGTGAATACTCTAATCTATTGCAATTTTCTTGCTTATTTTTTTTTTTATTTTGACAGCATTCCGAATTTTAGTATGTACATATGTATATACATTTGAACAGCGTTAACCGTTGTGTGTACTTAAATAAATTGAGAGACGAGAAATTTCATAATTGAGTAATTTAAAAAGAAAACAATTTTTAAAGTAAAATAAAACTTTTTGGCGAAATTAGAATCTGGCCATGCCAAGCAAAGTGATGCAAAAGAATTTAATATCGCACCGTCAACATTATCAACGTTTAGTAAAGATCGCAATAAAATGGACCATGTCGGACGAAAATGCCATCTTTTGGAAAGTGGTATGTCTTAGACGTGTGACCTAGTGCATTGATTATGGCAACAGATGTCAGTTAAAGTATTTTAAACAAGATAAAAATAATGGCCGACTATCATTTTCATTCAAACAATCTGTTACTTTAAAATTTTATATTTGTTTATGTTAGATTTGTGTTTTTTTTTTCTATATTTTGTTGATTTGTACTATTTTATGTTTTCCGTTTGACAAGAAACGATTTAAAGATCAATATAACAAAAAACTGTTTCAGCAATGTTTAGTACTATATACCTTGATCGTGCTGCCTCTTGTGAAAAATATGGTATACTAAATACTTTGATCGTGGCGCCTCTTTCGGAAAACACGATCTATAGAAAAGCAAAATAGAAGTGCATCGGGTAAGAAGTGCAGCATTCAAGAGGTTCGTTCGAGAAACATACTAAATGGCCCACTTATTCGTGAAAAACCTCTAGAATTCTTTAAACTATACGGTCATAACGAGTTTCAGGCAAGTGTCGGTTGGTTAAATCGATTTCGTGATAGATTTGGGGTCTCATTTAAGATAATTTGCGGCAAAGACAAAAGAAACGAATGACGCGTTAATATATTTTGACATTTATAATTTACGGGAATTTAAAACATTTAAACTTTTTCTTTAAGGTGACATAAAAGCATATGGCATGAAGATTATTAGAAACACAGATGAAACGGGACTGTTTTACCATATTTTTATTGACGGTTAGAAATTCGCCATTTTGTATATATGTAGGTACATATAATTTTAGGTTAAAAAAAATTATATGTAATAAAATGTAAAATATGTTATATTAGGTAAAATTATATTTTGAAATCTGTGATTTGTATTACCTCCCCTCTCCGTATGTAAAATATGTAATTTGAAATACATTTAATTTTGCATTTTTTTTTAAACTAAAAGTTTAAATTTCGTTATAACCAAATTCCGAATTAATTTTCTCGGTCCCTTCGTTTTCGGTATAACGATATTTCACTGTATATATATATATATATATATATATATATATATATATATATATATATATATATATATATATATATATATATATATATATATATATATATATATATAAATATATATATATATATATATATATATATATATATATATATATATATATATATATATATAAATTTGTATATATATATATATATATATATATATATATATATATATATATATATATATATATATATATATATATATATATATATATATATATATATATACAAAAAGTTTATTCTACCAATATGGCGGCTCAATAGTCAATTTGACTGCATATTGTCGAGTAAGAATATATTTTTATTTATAATCATAATTAAAATAAATTTCTAAATATTTTGTGTATGGATTGTGATATATATTAATAAATAGGTGATTGAAAGTTCTTTAAAAACATAATTTAATAAATTAAAATGTATTGTTGTTATCATAAAAAATAATTTCGAGAAAATCGACATGATAATCATAATAGAACTAAGGCGACGACGCGCTCTTCAATTATTTTTTTTCTAATGTTGCTCATCGAAATATGTGTTTCTGTATAAATTTCGACGGTCTTAAATATTAATTTATAGTTACGTGTTTAAATTATGTGATAAAAAATTCAATAATACAAAAATCGGTCGGCCATTTTACCCATTTAACGTGTTGTGTAAAAATAGTTAGCACTTTGACAAAAATAAAATTCTTATCAGAACCAAAAAAAAAAAAAAAATAAATAAATAAAAATCGATCATTTTAAGGCGTTTTAAAGTAGAACGTAGATTATTTGATTCCGAGCGGAATTTATAAATTGCGTGGCTTACACCATGGTACAGATAAATATGTTGCCAAAATTCAGAACAAATAACGAAGTAGGGAATTTTTATTTTTATATATTTCAATGGTGTGAATAAATTGATGAATCATACAATTGCTCATTCGGCCATTCCCCTATTATATGTAGTGCTAAATAATATTAATCCGGTACCTTGAATACATTCGTATTTTTTTTATTTTTATTTAATTTATCAGGAATGAAGTAGATGACAGTGATTTATCGGGTGTGCCAAGAGGTTCGGCTTTACAACGCTCCGCCACTCTACCGGCCAACCCCAATCATAATTTTTTAAATTTAGAAGAAACAAATCAAGAAAACGATTCTAATCTAAAACAAAATACTAGGGGAAGACCTCGTGTGACATTTTTCATTGAATCGGTGTCTTCGGATCAAGTTAGTATACAAATAAATAAACATAAGTGTTGTTGTGGGTGGGTAGGTAGCTTTATTCTAAATTTTTTTAAAAAAATTTACAGCGTAATAATATAAGAATGGCATCGGAAGATTTACTTCAACCTGGACATGTGGTGAAAGATCGTTGGAAAGTGATTCGTAAAATTGGTGGTGGTGGTTTTGGTGAAATTTACGAAGGACAAGATGTGATAACACGAGAACAGGTGGCATTAAAAGTTGAATCGGCCCGTCAACCTAAACAAGTACTTAAAATGGAAGTAGCCGTATTAAAGAAATTACAAGGCAAAGAACATGTTTGCCGATTTATTGGTTGTGGACGAAATGACCGATTTAATTATGTGGTTATGCAGTTGCAAGGGAAAAATTTAGCTGATTTACGACGTGCACAACCGCGCGGTGCCTTTTCACTAAGCACAACACTACGTTTAGGTTTACAAATTTTGAAAGCTATCGAAGCAATCCATTCTGTTGGATTTTTGCATCGCGACATTAAACCATCCAATTTTTCAATAGGACGACTTCAATACAATAATCGTAGGGTATATATGCTTGATTTTGGTTTGGCCCGTCAATATACTACAGGAAATGGTGAAGTGCGATGTCCTCGGGCAGCGGCTGGATTCCGGGGTACAGTACGATATGCATCGATAAATGCGCATAAAAATCGCGAAATGGGACGACACGATGATTTATGGTCGCTATTTTATATGCTCGTCGAATTTGTAAACGGTCAATTGCCATGGCGTAAAATTAAAGACAAAGAACAAGTCGGACTAATGAAAGACAAGTACGATCATAAATTACTGCTAAAGCATTTACCTTCAGATTTTAAACAATTTCTGGAACATATACAATCATTAACGTATGCTGATAAACCGGACTATTGTATGCTTAATGGAATTTTTGAACGATGTATGAAACGGCGGGGTATTAAAGAATCCGATCCGTATGATTGGGCGAAACAAGATCAACAACAAATTGCCACAAATGCATCTAATCCAACGGCAAATCAAACGGCCACTAATCAAGGAAATAATGTGCCGAATAATTTGCCAACCAAAAATTTAGAATATGTACATGGAAATGTAACTCAAATGACAGTGGCTGGATCCAATGCAAGCGGAGTAGATTATATAAATGTTCGCCGTCTGGATGCAGACACATTACAAATGGCTACAACCGAACCGGTAAATCAACACCGTGAAAAGGTTTGTATATAATTAATCCTACCTAGTGTTTTATATAAATGTTTGCATGTCATTGTCTTTAACACAAAAACTTTCCCAATTTTCCATACTCGATTAGATTCAAGTTGATAAAAATTGCAATGCCACAACATTATCCACCGCTAATCAACCAATCGTAAACCAAAATCTTATAGTATCAACACAACGCGGTATTCCAAATACTGGGACCCCACAGCAACCGATAACTCAACCACCACATCATATACCACAAACACATGCGCTTTTATCGAATAAAGTAAGTACAAATAATTAATCTAGAATTTAGTAGGGACAAATTCGCTACTAATACATTATTTTATCTCATTTAGAATCATAAAAATAGTGATCCGTGTGGTCTACCGCCAGCTCGTGAACCACAACGTGATCATTCATACTCAAATACACCACCGCATCACAACAGTTTTGCCAATAAATTAGATCATAAGTTGCGTCAAAAAACGACATTATCGGCGGCCGAACGAAATACTGGTAGTTGTGCAAATGGAGCTGGTGGTTCATCATCAACAATCGAACCTCATAAATTATCGACACCATTGAAACAACGTCGGTCAGCATCACAAATTAACGATGAAAAAACGCCGATCGATAATCAGTATAACGATAATGTAACTCCACCACTTAAAGAAAAGGATAAGACTACTTATGGTCGACTACGGGTGCTTACTGCTCCAACACCAACAAGCGTTCATGAATTAAGCAAAATTGGTAAGTCAAAGTAGACATTTTTGTAGAGTTCGTCCTACATGCCACTCTATTTATTCTATCCAAATATCCTTGTAAAGCATAATACTATCAAAATATTCCACCCGGCAAAATTTTTTATTTTCCATTAGTAGTGTTAATAATAGTAGAACGGCCTACCATTAATGGATCACATATTGGACAAGCCGATTAAATGTATCCGATTAAAAATATAATTTTTATTTTAGCATGTGGAACATCCGAAAATGCTTCGCCTCGTGACCATGATGGTACACAATTTTCGTTTGAAATAAAAAATCAGCATGCTGCTTTAAATGAATCATCACGACGTGTAGGAAGTGCTGGAAGTGGTGGCGGTGGTAATAATAATACAACCGGCGGTGGTGGTAGTGCTAATAGTAATCGAAATGATACAGGATTTGGAAGTCGAGATGGTAGCGGTGCCGGTAATACAGAACGAATTGAAAGACGTCGTACAAATTTACGTCCATCGTCAGTAACCGGATCAACACAACGATTATCGGGTACCGAACGAGGAAGTATTGCTGAAAGGATTGTTGGAAGTGGAGGTGGTGGTGGAACCCGAGATCATTCTGTAACACAATTTGCCCTAATTGATGATGAAAATGTATCGCAACAAGTAACAAGGGGCGGTGCACTTACACTTGCATCGCAATGGAAATCCCAATTTGATGATTCGGAGGAAACCGATAATGAATGGAAACAGGATCAGCAATCACCCGAACATTTAATTAAAAGTAATACACAACCAAATAGTACACAGCAACTAAGTAATAATAATAATAATAATAATAATCTAAGTAAAATACACACAAAGTCTAATACAAAAGAATCAACCACCAAAGCTAACAAGGAGAATGACCACAGCAAACAGAACGCTAGTCTAACAAATGTGATAGTAAATCAAACGGGTATAAAATCGTTAAATAAAAGCCGTTTAAATATAGCCGGTATTGATAATTACCCAAATTTACATACAATACTGCCGCACAGTTGGAGTGATCCCGCATTAGGAAATTACTTACGTAATAATTTGCAACCACCGCTTTTGCAGCAAGCTGCATTTGACGATATCGTTTATAAAATGGATATAATGCGTAACGTTGGTATACGAGATTTATATCAAATATCGTCGAATGAACGTACAACAACGCATCGAAATAGTTTACCAAATATTTTATTAAAATTGAATTCTTATCAAACTGATACGATTGATGAAGGACCTGACGTTGTCCCAAATAATAATGAGAATATTTGTATTGAATTTCAAGCTATAAATGGTGATATAACAAATCAAAATGATGAACAAACTGATACTAAGGCGGTACTCAATAAGGATGAATTATTTCCACAAAATAATAATGATGAAGAGTGCGCGATTAGTGGTCGATTGGAAATTCGTGTTGTACCACAAGGTAAGCGTTCCGATTCTAGAGTCTAGCTCTCAATATATTTTGCACTTTCTATATTGATATTTTATCAATTTGTTATGTGTATTTTGTTTGCAGAACTTACTTCAAATCCTGAAGAATCGATTTATTTTGATGCTGTAACAAATGGTAATGCGGCGGCCGTAACCGCAGCAGCCATAGCTAAAAATAATGCTAATAGTAACGATGAAAGTTTAAAAGCGCAACGATTAAAATTTTTAAATTCTTTAAGTGGTTCGAATAGTAATGTATCGTCACTGTTACGGAATGTTGTAAATGTGCCGAAACAAAAATTTCATCATCATTCGAATCATGAAAATGATATAGGAATGATCGATGGTGTTGATTATAAAAAACTTAATGATAATAAATCAAAGGGTGCTATTTCAAAAATGTTAAATAATTGGAATGATACAGATGGTGGAAAATTTGTTGAAAGTTGTGTTGTTGCAACACCCGGTGGTATTAGCGGACAAGACACAAACTACGAAAATGATTCCATGCTACTAAAAAAAAATAATTTAAATAATATTTTAATGCAGCAGCAATTAACTCAAGATGCTATTATTACTAGTCCAAACTTAGTTAATTTATTACGCAATCAAAGTGGATGTGATGTTGGAGGTACAAATACAACAAATACAACCAGTGGAAGTATCACGAATATAAGTGGTGTCGACATTGGCAGTGGTGGTATTACAAATGTTCGTGAAGGCAGTAAAATTCCGATTTTAAATCCAAATCTTAGGATATCGAAGTGTGCTTCATGGGCTGGTGGTTCATCGAACGATTATGCCCTCACCCATGACATGTTAGATTTAACGCCAGGTACCTAAAC
This sequence comes from Tipula confusa, assembly GCA_963556175.1. Taxonomy (NCBI): domain Eukaryota; kingdom Metazoa; phylum Arthropoda; class Insecta; order Diptera; family Tipulidae; genus Tipula; species Tipula confusa. The sequence goes on along the minus strand of OY744478.1, from coordinate 9,853,244 downwards.
TATATAAATATTAACAAATTGCATTTCATAGAAATCATTCCAAATTCATGTTGTTTTTAATAAGAAATGTGTTTGTTTTAAACAATACAACTATGTATTAGTTTTCCTATAACTATGATAATCCGGTATATATATATAAATGTATATACATTTTTATATTCATAGGCTTAAGACGGCGAAGACAAGTAGATAAGTACGTTACCGACCCAAATCAATTAAATTTACGATTTTCGAGACCCAAATCGCGTAGCGCTATTAGGTAAGTGGTTTATTTATATTTTAAATTAGTTGGCAACTTGATTCTATAGTAACAACAAAATATTAACAATTTTTTTACTATGAATTTTGTTGTTTGTGTAGTTCATTTTTGCCACCTCTATGTCAGTCAATTCAAGATTGAACATTAATTAAAAAAAATTTAATTTAGAACTCGAGGTGTTCCAATCCATTTAATTGGATCGACGCATTTCGATGACAATTCATCGGATAATAGTGTCGATGAAAAACTAATAATGCGTAATTCTAATTCATCATCAATTTATAATAATAAAAATACACCACCCATACTTCATTCATTAAGCGATGCAAGTAAAGATAGAAGTGGTCAAGACACTAATAATAGTATTGTTAATGATAATGCTGAAAATATTATATTAAAAAATGATGAAAATTTTGTCGTTTTACAAACCGGCAATGAAATTATTGATATTATAAGTCCACCACCTGGTTTACCAAAACAAGAAAATAGTGCTAGATTAAGGCGGTATAGGCATAATTTTGAGTAAAAAAAAATTTTATTAAAAATATAGAGTAGTTTTTTTTTTTTGCCTTTATATTATGTAAAAAAAATTAAATAAAACTATGATGATTTGAACGAAATTTAATGATTTAATTGATCTACACTAAAATTATATACTATTCAAAAGTGAAATAAATAAAATACTTGCAATATAAAATGTGTTCATTAAAATACATGCAATAGATATTAATTAATAAGCAATATTTTTAGAGCCATGTGTCTTGGGCAACAAATATAACTTTATTGTTAATGTTAAAAAACCAAATGTAGAAAACTGCAATAATCGATTCTCTTAAAGTAATCAGAATTTGTTAAAATCTAGGATTTTAATAAGAACTCCTTCGCGCATTTCTATTTCTTAATAACTTGTTTGAACCCAAAAAAAACCCGTTCCAAACAACTTGAAAAATTTATAATACGATAACATAAAAATTATGTTATTTTTTAATTAATGTACTACTCGGTTAATGTTCATGCGTTGCATGATGTGATGCTAGTCTGTACTAGAGACCTGCATCCGATGCGGCGGATATCAGCTATCCGCGGATACATTCGGATGTATCTGCTTATAACCTCAATTTAATGCTTGATCGTTTTTTAACACATTATTCGAAATTATAAAAAGAATTTATATTATTTTAGCAAAGATAAGATATACATTTATATCTTATCTGTCGCATTAGTATGCGAACCTATACGAAATAACGAAAGCAAACTAAGCAATTAAGACTTAACTAACGCATTTGATATAAAAAACGCCTTATCTGCAAGTTAAGTTAATCTTGACCAAACATCTTTTTTCTGTTAGAATGAAAAACATTTTGCATCTGCAAATGTAGATAAGGTGAACATCCGAGTACGGCAGCTTTTTTTTAACTCCAACATTTGTCAGATTTTAAATCTTAATATTTGTTTACATTTTAGTTTTTTCATTTTGGTTTTTACATTAGTATTGGTTTCAACGAACGATTTTTAGTTTTTTTTTTATCATTAATTTGACATTTTATTTAGTTAAATCTTAAGTTTGAAGTATGCATTTAATTAATTTAGCATATTCATATACAGTTTACTTCAAGCTTATTAGACGAGCTTAACTCGTCTAATCGGTGTACTAGACTATCGTACGGGTGTTTGATAGTACAACGAATGAATTAAAAATTTATATATATTTATATATATATATATATATATATATATATATATATATATATATATATATATATATATATATACATATATATATATATATATATATACATAAATATATATATATATATATATATATATATATATATATATATATATATATATATATATATATATATATATATATATATATATATATGTGTAAATGTTTGTTTATTTGTCTTCTATTATACATTAAATCATCAAATTTCGTTCAATAATCATTTAAGCATCATAGTGATGAGGTATCGCACATCAATAATTAATAAATTCAATTCGGATGTGCGTCCTACCACTAGGTAACTACTATACTATTATGTTGTGTATGATAAAAAGTAATAATTTATTCACCAAAATATTAGTGACAAAGATTATTTAAATAAAAATATCTCCGTAAACGAATAAAATCACGCTTTTAAATATATATATTTATATATATATATATATATATATATATATATATATATATATATATATATATATATATATATATATATATATATATATATATATATATATATCGCTCATTTGCTGCAACTTGCTTTTTTGGCCAGTGGCCAAAACATCGCATGTAATAATTGAACATTCCGCTTGTCACACATGGGGACAACATCTGTATTGTGGTGAGATGCTTTAGTATAAATTATAACTTTCTCAAATAAAGAAGGTGTTGCAATATCTTAAGTGGGCTCGGTGGTATCTCCTGTAACGAAAAAACCACCCCTAGTTTAACTTGTGACGTTCTTATTAGAACAGTTACTGTCACACGTTTTAAGTAGAAATATAACGTTATTGCTATATGGCCAGCGCCTTTATATTGTAAAAGTCTTCGTACTACAATTCGTTTACAAGAAAAGGCTCGCCCGATGTTTTGGCAGAACAAATGGCGAATAAGACCCACTTTTAAGCTGGCGTTTGACAAATAAAGAGCAAGCATAAACTTTTTTTATTGCTCGGCACAATTATCCGAATAAAAGATAATTTCGGCATCATTTAGGCCGGATATCTTTCGTAAATCAGCTCTTGATAAATTCTTTTATATGAGAATAATTCCTCAACTTATTCACTACATTTCTTTTCCATGCATCCTTTTGTAATTTGCGTTTGTGGCCTTTTTTATGGGGGCTTGTAAAAATAGGAATATCCTTTACGGGCGTAACTAGGATTAAATCATCAAATGGTTTCATTTGCGTGGATACCTTTGAAGCATGGAGAAATTATCGTGTTAGTACTAGGAAATAGCGCATTATAATTCACAGTTTTCAGATATTCCTCGGCATTCTCTCTCTTTATTATCTTCTGTTTGAAGAGATGCAGGAAGATTGGTGGCTTCTTCCATTACTAGTATTTTGGTACTGAAAATGAAAAAAACATCAGGTAATTTAATATGAAAAAAAAACATCAGGTAATTTAATATTATAATTTACCTACTCTTCTAAAGACCATTCAAAGCTTAGTGGTCGTGTTCATCCTCGGCAACAGGTTCATTATTAAGAGGAACATCCCCAAAAACATGTGTTTTTCCAACAACACATTGGCCATTTGAGTCACAATTTTCCCACGACTTGACATATTTGCAAAAATCTAAAATAGAATTAAATTAATCTACTAAAAACTGTACTTTTGTAAAAATAGAAACCGAAGTGCAAATAAACACGTTATAACGTTATAAAAAAAATAACAACTAAGATTAGTCGCCTACAAGAACGTTATATATTAAAATGAAACAAGCACAAAAACAATTCAGTAAATGTAACGGTGTAATAGCGACTCACTTGCTCCATCGCGGTGAGTATTCGAATCTCATTAGTGTCGTTCTTGAAGTTGAATCTACATGCAGAAACAATTATTTATGTAGTAATAACGGTTATTTTTGAGTTATGTTAATGTTGCAGCAAATGAGTGATATATATATATATATATACATATATATATATATATATATATATATATATATATATATATATATATATATATATATATATATATATATATATATATATATATATATACAGTCACTCACAAAAATTTGCGTATACCTAAAAAATTTTACGAATTTCAGACTTAGATTAAAGAGTTCACTATCATTCGTTTACTTAAATTTAAATAATTATAAAAATGTGTTTAATTTTTAAAAAAATATTTAATTCATAAAATAATTAAGGTTTTCCTACAATCCAATATCACAAAAATTAAAAACAAAAACCTATATTTGTAAATAAAAATTAGTATTTTGATGACCTCTTTTTGGCTTCCAGCACAGCTTGAATCCTCGAAAGCATAGAATTTATCAATTTCGTGGTTTTCGCAAAATCTATTTTGCTCCATTCCTGTTTTAAAATCAGTTTTGGCTGTTCTCTTATAGTGAAACGATGTTTATAGACACTTTGTCCTAGTTGCTTCCATAAATGCTCTATTGGGTTTAGGTCTGGTGATTAAGGTGGTGCATTGAGTTGTTTAGGAACATTAGAGTAACCGTCCTGTTAAAAATATCATGATGAATTAAGACCCAAGTTTTCGACGCTGGATTGGATATTTTGTTTCAAAATATCTAAGTACATCGCAGCCGTCATGTTTTGATCTATAAACACCATTTGCAGCCATGCAGCCCCAAACCATGACTGACCCACGCCCATGTTTAAATGTTTCTTATTAAATGTCGTGTTAGGCTTCCACCATACTTTTCGTTGTCCACCTGAATCAAAAATGTTAAATTTGCTTTCATCCGTAAATAAAACATTTTGCCAAAACCCAATATCTTTGTTCTTGTATAATTTTGCAAACTCTATCCTTTTTTTAAGATTTATTTCAGAAATAAAAGGTTTTTGCGCATAATTCGTCCATTATAACCTGCTTTCCGAAGAATATGGCGCAATTGCTCTTTCGGTACGCATATCTACCGTTCGAGGACGACCCGTTTGGAGTTTTCGCGCTGTATTTCCACGTTTCTGGAGATTATTAACAATCCTTTGAATTGAAGAATGTGTTCTATCAACAATGGCCCCAATTTCTCTAATTTCTATAATTTGATAACCATCTCTCAATTCTATTGATGGTTTGCGTCTTTTTGAACACATTTTGTTGTAACTTGTTTCAAATTAAAAAAAAACAGTTATACGTAGTATCTCGTATTTGAATTGAATGCGACTAATTGCTGTATATGAATTTAAACTGTTTTTATTTATAATAACGGTAATTATTATAAAAACCATTATCACAGAGTGTACGCAAATTTTTGTGACATTGGATTGTAGGAAAACCTTAATAATTATTTTATGAATTAAATATTTTTTTAAAAATTAAACACATTTTTTAAATTATTTAAACTTAATTAACTTAAGTAAACTTAAATAGTAAACTTAAATATTTCTTAATCTAAGTTTGAAATTCGTAGAATTTTTTGGGTGTACGCAAATTTTTCGTGAGTGACTGTATATATATATATATATATATATATATATATATATATATATATATATATATATATATATAAATATATATATATATATATATATATATATATATATATATATATATATATATATATATAAATACATATATGTTTATAGACTATTTAAATAAAGAATATCCTTGATACAAAACTACTTTTATTGATTATTTCCTTAATTTTATTCCCTCAGTACCATATTTACTATAATATAAATATACAATAAAATTGTTGAATTTTAAATAATTAAAACAACAAATAAATAAATATAAATAAATTATAATAAAACTATTTATCTATTTTAAAAATGATTGATATATAATAGAAAACTATTGCTAGTTCAATATATTAAAAAAGGGATATATATATATATATATATATATATATATATATATATATATATATATATATATATATATATATATATATATAATCAGGCAGTTTGAAATCGTAAGGTAAATAAATACCTATGTATTGTTCACGTTTTTAGATCGTATTTTGTAATACTGGTGATATGTAACGTTTTCGGATTTCTTAATAGTTTTTAAGTATCAAAAAAATGTATTTGTTAAATCCTATTAATAATAAAAGAAAACAATTAAAAATGACCACCCATAAATCAAAAAATTGCCATACATTTATAATTTTATTTTGGCTTTGCGGTCCTTTCTAATGTATAATTAACAGTACCTCTTAATTTACCTAATTTCTTTGTAATTTTAGCGTAGAAGCCTTTTACTACGTCTATATACTGAATAATTTGGGTCATACATTATATGCCTGGCGAATAATTAAATGTTCGTGCCATAGAATTTCATGTTATCATGGTTACATGAAGCTCTGGCTTCTGGATATAATTCTGGGTGGTTAGCATTGAACTTGACAAATCGGCAAAACGTTACTATCGGCCCCACTTAGATATATCGTAAAATTTAAATAAGCAAACTAAAATTAGTAAGGCAGCTATATCCTCGAATTGTTCTCATCGGTTTTATGTCAAAATAACGTTTTGTTGTCCGTCCAGTTCATCAGCAACAACCAATCCATCCAAATTATTCGAAACAAATAGTTCGGTACTCATCTTTAATTTTAGCTTATATACTGTGATGTTAATATTTATCCTTTTTGTTTTTTTATTTAAAATTTGTTATCAGATAAAGACTATAATTTGTCCTTAACATTGAATAGTTTTTAACAACCGTTATTTTATAAATATGTATGTTATTGCTATTCAAGACAATATTATTTACGTCTTTTGAGTTCGATATAGTTTTGTAAATATTGTAAAGATACTTAATGCTTATAGATTTACTCATTTAATTTATTTTAGATTTAATATATATATATATATATATATATATATATATATATATATATATATATATATATATATATATATATATATATATATATATATATAAAGCCTTTGGCATATATAAATACACATTTTTTTGTAATAAACTAGTCTTTGAATTTGTGTCTAATTTATTGCAACGGCATCGAATTTTATGCAAGTTATAAAATAAAACTTCCCCGTCCTCAAAAATCCCATTAGGATCCAGGTTATGTTACAAGAAAAATAAAAAAAAAACTCGCATCAAATAAAAAGGCTAGTGTTTTTATTTTTTTAATTTTATTTATTTATTTATTTTATTTTTATAATTATTAATATTTGAATGGTTTTTTAATATATTTTTCCTGTTTAAAAATTATTAAAATTTACTTTTATATATATATATATATATATATATATATATATATATATATATATATATATATATATATAAACTGTCAGATCATTTAATGTTTGGATTTTCGTTCCAATTACATGCCACACGATTCCTAACTGGGTAGAGATTGGGACTGTGTTTTAAAAACCTTGGGCATTTATTTAGCAGATATTCTTGAACAATTACTAATCAATAATCGAACTTAATAAATTAATATAAATATTTTGATTTTGATTTCGGCAATTATATCTAACATTTAATAATTTTTCTCTTTTGTAGTTTTGCAGTTAAAATAAACTTCCTCGATCTATATCCATATTTGTCCGATGCAAATTAATAATTCTATACAAATTAGTCTGAATAATAAATTATGATAGTAATTTAATGCAAACTTTTTTTTTTTATATATTTATATCCGAATTTTAAATGATCTGATACATTTATACACAATTTAATTTAAGTGGAAAACAAAAAGCAAATAATAAAATATTAATTTTATCTTAGAGCAAACAACGATTTATTTATAATTTTATTTAAGTAATAAACATGCCTGCCTGGTTTCAAAGGTAAATTGCTTTAAACAATTTGAAGTCAAAAAGCGTGTTTTATTTTTTAGATGCAGAATCTCGAGCAAAATTAGATAAACTTAAATTTTAGTATAATGTGCAATATATTACAAAAAATTTCAAAATATTTAAACAAAATATAAGTCTGCTCTAGAGAATTTTGAATCGGTTTCATATATATATATATATATATATATATATATATATATATATATATATATATATATATATATATATATATATATATATATATATATATATATATATATATATATATATATATATATATATATATATATATATATATATATATATATATATATATATATATATATATATATATATATATATATATATATATATATATATATATATATATATATATATATATATATATATATATATATATATATATATACATATATATGTATATATATATATATATATATATATATAACTGATGTTCATTAATGATCAAGAGACATTAATTATTTGTATATGCTTGCCATTTATAAAAATAAAGTGTAAACTATGTATGATTAAATCAATATAAAAATTAAATATTTTCTCTAATTTTTTAATATAAATCTTATTATTATAATTGCTAATGAACACACTGAAATGATTTAAAAAATAAATAAAGCCATTGATGATTTAAAAAAATAATTTAATATATATATATATATATATATATATATATATATATATATATATATATATATATATATATATATATATATATATATATATATATTTATATATATATATATATATATATTTATATATATTCTTAATTTTTATATTTCAATATTAATTATTGTAAAACAAAACAAAATATATATTTTATTCTAAAATCAAAAATATAGAAAACAAATATTTACATACTAAACAGACGCATGTCATTCTGTTCAAGTATTTTGTTGTTACCAGATAGTTAACTAATATGTTCACATAAATATATATATATATATATATATATATATATATATATATATATATATATATATATATATATATATATATATCCAATGCTTGTATATATCGAATATATATTTTATTTAGCACCTACATATATTTTTAATTTATATTATTTATAGTTAAAAATCGCAACTAATATATATATATATATATATATATATATATATATATATATATATATATATATATATATATATATATATATATATATATATATATATATATATATATATATATAACCTATTTAAAATTCTATTTGCAAGTACATTTTTCAGTATAACCTAACATAACCTTCAAAAATAAACCAGCTTGATAAATACAACTTGATTCCTGCAACAAAAAAGCTGAATTATCAAGTGTTCTATCCTTATTATACAGTAATCTTAAATGGTTCTCAAAAAGCCAGTAATTCACAACACAAGTAGTATATATGATACAAGCTTGAAGAGAGACTAAACTAAGTCAAATCAGCATTTGCTAAAGAATAAGATGACTATTCCGTCAAGTTTCAGCAAAATACCAACAACTTGTACAATGATGTATAGTCAAATCTTTGATGTTGCAGTAATATACATAAATATGTATAGATGTCGAAAATGTATTAGAGTAACCGGGTTCTGGCTTATTAAATAAAAAATATCATTTTAGAAACGTGGAAGATAGTGTAGCCGATGTATAGAATAATATGCCTACACACAATTTTGATAAACAATTTAGAAGTTGTTACTATTTTTGTAAAAGGTTTCGAATTAGGTTGCACTGAAAAAGTAGTTTGTACAAACAATTTTCAATAGAATATATATATATATATATATATATATATATATATATATATATATATATATATATATATATATATATATATATATATATATATACCGGGAGATTTTTTTTGAAACTTTAAAATATCTCGGAAAATACGCACGAAAACAATGTTCAATATCAAAATTTAATCATTCCGGGAGAAAACATAGTGCTAACATTAGTACCCCTTCTCATCATCTTGTAGGTGGGGTGGGAAGTAACTTTGAAATTAAAATGGGAACCCCTATTTTTCATTGCAGATTCGGATTTTAAGGCTAAAAGTACGTAGAATTTATTTTTTTCGATTCATGATAGATGGCGCTGTAATAGATGATATTACATTTTTTTTATTTCTCCTTGCACACGATTCTGCAATACATTTGCATTAAAATTAACACGTTTTCAATGTAAATACTCGAAATTAATCTTAAAGAAATTGTATTTCTTAAATTTTTAATTACTGAAAAATGTCTTGTCAAGAAACTACTATTATCGTAATCAAGGAACAACGACGTGGACGTAGTAGTTTTCTGATCCTTTCGGGATGTTTGATTAACGTCAGTCCCATGCCTCTTACGTACCATGGTGCTTGATTTACATGAGTCCTCGTGTCTCATCGTCTTTTAATTAAATTAAGTGTTCAAAATGATGGGCTTCGTCTTCAATGCAATCCGCATTTTAAATGAATGTACACATCTAAGAAGCATGTCTGTTTGAATTTCGGCACAAGCATTTCTAATTCGCTCAATCATATTCTCAAGTATTGTTGGTGTTTCTTGCTAAATTTGGTCTTTGAGATAGCCCCATAAAAAGAAATTTGGCGAAGTAAGATTTCGTGATCTGACAGGAGGTCAATTTATCGGACCAGCTCTACCGATCAGCGACCATTGAAATCACGATCAATGGTTACTTCACGTGCTGTCGACGAATAGTCTCCTGCTGGACAACTATCATGTTGAAACCACATCATTTGTCGCAATCCTAAGCTCAAATATTCAAATAATGTTGGCAGTTCATTTTTCAAAATGTCTCTGTACATTTGACCATTCAAGTTGCCTTCAAAAATGTGGGGGCCGATGAGTTTGTTGAAGATCTTGGTGTAAAGACACATGATATTTATGACGTTTTAAAATTTTTTTCGGTTGAACACTTCCATCAGTAGAAAATTATTTAACAGTTTGGTAAAATGAAGCACGTGACCGAATCCTATCCGAAAAACGCGAAGCATAAAAAGTGACAGTATTTCAAGACTGCGGCCAGCTTCTCTATAAACCAGGACCATTTCAATTTTTTCTTGCACAGTTAAATACTCCATTTTGGATTGTAATAGCTTAACGCAAACAGGTCTTCGAAATAATTTTCGAACTGAATACAAAAAATTTGCATAAGTTTTATGCATAGGTTCTCAATAGGAGAAATAAAAAAAATTTAATATCATATTACAGCGCCATCTATCATGCCGTAGAATCCGGATCTGTAATAAAAAACAGGGGTCCTTTTTTAATTTCAAAATTATGTTTCACCCCACCTATAAGAAGGGGAGGAGGAGTACTAATGTATGTCCCCCCCCTCCTGGAATGATTAAATTTTTAATAAAGTAAAAATTACCCGGTATATATATATATATATATATATATATATATATATATATATATATATATATATATATATATATATATATATATATAATGTGTGTATAACCAAAGTACTTGTGCATGAGTGATCTGCATCCGTCTTACACCTAGTCATTTAACTTTAAAAAATAAAATAAAAAAATTAATTAAACTTATAAATACAAAATAAAATAAATGATACAAAAAAGAACAGTTAAAATTATTATAAACCTAATAAAAAAAATAAATAAATTAACAAATCTTTTTCTCGGAAATATTTTAAATTAATAATCATTCAAATTGTGATAGCTCCAAGATAAAACACCGAATTTTTTGTCCTAAAATGAAGTTTTGTTCTAAACTGAACTTGGATGTGCCGGAAACTTGTCACACCCGGAAGCCGAAACACCTTTTTGAAACGAAAATTTAAATTCTCATCTCTAAGAACAGAAGGAACACAAAACAACTCCGATAGTGCTGAATCATCGAGGCTGATATTTTAAGTCTGGAATATTGTCATCATGTAAAATAACTAATGAACCTATTCTTCGATGATTTTTGCCATTTGTAACATTTGTGGAGCCCATTCAAATATTCAACATGCTTTTTCCTCCAGAATGATTGGAGCATAAGTTGCAACATCCGATATCTGGAAAGTCTATTAATGTGAGCAACAATGGTTCAGGAAGAGCTAACAATAGACCACCAACCAAAAAATGTCCAGGAGATAGTGCGTTTAAATCAGTGGGGTTGTTCAGTTATTAAGTGTGAGAGAGCCTTTATTTTGTTTTGTTTTTAATACTAGCCGCTTGTGGCGTTCTATTCCTTCTTGTACTTATTCTCTAAAATAAATACCTCGTGTATGGACGCTTGTCTTTTTTATTCGGATTATATTTCTTTTTATTTAAGTACATAATCACATCAGGTTATGGGCCCAGACCCACTTAAATATAAAAAAAAGAAGTTCAATTTGTTAAATTTCGTGGTTAACGAGTTAAGCGTAATTATTTTTTTTTTGTGTAAAAAATAAATAAAAAAAAAAATGGCGGCAACGTTTGCGTCCATAGAGAAATTGCGTGGAAGAGATGACTATGAGACATGGAAATTTGCTGCACAAGCATATCTTCAAATGAATTAGCTTTCGAGTCATGTTGAGGGCACATGCAAGGAAAGTGATCCAGAAAAAAAATTAAAGATTCAAAAGCCAAGGCGTCGATTGTTTTATTAGTGGATAGTGTGAATTTTTCACATATTTAAAAAGCAAATTTCGGCTGACTTAATAAAAACCAAACTACTTCAAGAAACTCGTTTGGAGTTGAGGGCTCTGTCTCTGCATCAGCCATGTACGTGAAGCCAGCAAAGTCAAACAATTATAAGAAGAAGAAGAAACAAGTAAAGGACGGGAAATGTTTTGGATGTAGCGTAGTTAGTCACTTCAAAAACAAATGTCCGAATACGAAGATGGCTAATCATTCGTCAGTTTTTTCGTGTTTGACGGTATGCAATATTAAATCGAATGAGTGGTATATAGACTCTGGTGCCTCTGCACACATGACATGTGAGAAACTTTGGATGGAAAATCTCAAACCAGTGCCAGAATCAGGGGAGGTCACAATTGCAAATCAATCAAAATTAAAGGCCGAATGTGTTACTCCAGCTACGGGTGAATAATCGTATCGTAAATACTAGAGTTCATGATGTTCTATACGTGCCAGGAATTTGCACAAACTTATTGTCAGTTAGTAGGCAAAGGTTTAACTGTCAAGTATAGTGTAAATGATTGCAAAGTTTTTGACAAAACCAAGAAATTTCAGATCGAGGCAAAAGTAAAAGCAGGGATGTTCAAAGTGACACACACGAGTGAAACATGTTTGAAGGTTAAAGTTGAGAATTCATGGGAATTAAGGCATCGACGTCTAGGACACGTGGGTCACAATAGCTTGATGAGATTACGAAATGGATTTGTGGACGGGATGAGTTTTGTTGAAATCAACAGGACAAGTGTGAAACTTGTATAAAGGGGAAACAGGCTCGCCTTCCGTTCAAGGACAGCAAATCTCGGGCTTCCAGAGTACTAGAACTGGTGCACGCTGACCTGTGTGGTCCAATGCCAGTTGATTCATTCGGCGGCTCGCGATATTTTGTGACGTTCTTGGATGATTTTAGCCTCAAGATTTCCGTGTATTTCATAAAAAACAAATCAAACACCTTGAATGTTTTCAAGGAGTTCAAAGCTTTTGCGGAGAATCAAACGGGTCACAAAATCAGAACGTTGCGATCAGATAATGGAACAGAATACTGCAACAAGGAGTTTTCTAAATTCCTCCGAGATTTAGGGATACAGCATCAAACAACTGTACCCTATACGTCAGACCAAAACTGCAAGGCGAAAAGGATGAATTGTACATTGGTGGAGCGTGACTCAAAGCTTAACAACAGATTTTGGGGTGAAGCTGTCAACACATCGGCTTATCTTGTTAATCGTTTACCATATCGTGGGACTATCGATAAAACGCCCGAAGAAATTTGGTCCAATAAAAAACCAGATTTATCCAACTTAAACGTTTTTGGATGCAGGGCAATGGTCCATATTCCGAAACAAAAGCGCCAGAAATTTGATTCGAAATCAAAGAAGAGAATAGTAAAGGTTATCGAGTTTTTGGTTTAAAAAAATCACGAGTGGATGTCGGTCGTGATGTTATTTTTCTGGAGGACCAACGCTGTGAAAACAAGGTAATTGATTGTAACGAATTTTCTAATCATTTTTATCCATTCAAATATGATAGCAATGAAGTGGAAGATGAGGCAATTGTTACAACAGCAAGTTCAGAAGGCGTATCTAGATCTCAAAAAAGTAAGGATCTATTAGACCCATCTGAGTATCTTCTAAATGCTTGATGACTAATCCTAACTGGAGGGACAGGAGCAGTAGTGTTACAAATTTGTCTTGCCGTATACGATATTCCTTCAATTTGGTTAATTGCGTAGTTCTACTTGATGTTAATCTACCCTTTACACTTTCAATCTCTTTCCAATAATTAGTTAAATCGTATTGAACCTTGGCAACTTTGTCTAAGTAAATGCCCGAATTTTTCCATTCTCTGATAGTCGCGGATCCAGTATTTTGGATAGAATTCGTATTCACTATGGCTTTGGAGTGTGCCAAGCTAAACAAGCATAGCGACATACATGTATATTGCAATGCTCGATTTTAGATTGTGGCATGGCCCCGTACTAGTTTTACTCTCCGGCTTGGTTTTTGTCTTTGCAGCGGTGGTGCATGGCCTTCTGTCTCGTCTTCATCGGTGTCTTTTATTGCCTTTTGGATTGGTAAGAGTGCCAGTTTGTGGATTTTTCTCTTGATGTTGGGATTGTCGGCGGTCTTTAATGTTACGACACGGATGAGCCCGTCCTTTCCTGGATGTAACTCTACCTAATCGCCATCTGTTGGTGGTTGCAGATCATCTTGGAGTAAGACAATGTCTCCCTACTGTGACCGCATATTCTGCACAATTTTCCATCGTAACAACGGGTTTGCCGAGCCTCTCAGGTGTTCTTCTTCGAGAGGGGCTGATAGAGCGTTGCCAGTCAAGAAATGGCCTGGTAATAAAATATCCAGTGATTCTGGATTTTCGGTTAATGAACAAAGTGGTCTGGAGTTTAAGCACGCTTCTATCTGGTTAGTAACGTGGTCATTTTCTCATAAGTTAGCTTCGTATCGCCTATACATTTTTTCCGGCGAGTTTTGATGGATTTTATGCCTGCTTCCCAAAGTCCACCGAAATGTGGTGACGCTGGTGGGATAAAGTGCCAATTTATTGGTTGCAGTAGTTTATGGGCCCCAACAAAATTGATCCCGTTGTCGCTGTACATATGGACGACATTTCCCCGCCTGGCAATGAATCTTCGGAAGGTGCTTATGAAATGGAGGTACGATCGGATGCTACCTCCATTTGAATAGCCTTGCTTGCCAAACAGATGAAGATGCAGATTTAGCCTCTGTATGTTTTATTTTCCCGGCCTTTACTCATCCGAATATTTATGGGTCCTGAATACTCGACTCCCGTTTCAGTAAACGGTCGTGATACGTTGACTCGAGATTTGGGTAGGTTCCGCATCAGTTGTTCTGCTGTTTTGATTTTGGAGCGATGACAGCGTATATCATCGCGATGATATCGCTAGCGTCCCTTTGACGATCCAGTAACGCTTGCGTATATCCGCCAGTGTTAATGCATTACTTCCGTGTAATGTTTCTCGATGACCGCAGTCTAAGATTTACTTGGTAAGTTGTCCCTTATACGGTAAGATCATTGGAACTATTAGAGTCCGTCTACCCGAGTAACGTTGTGCATGTCCAAAAACGGATATAGTGATTGCAGCTTGCTGTTTTTGCGGATGTTTTGAATGTGTCTTCGTCATATTGTTGTTCCCTGTTCCATAAGAAGGTAGGCCCCTTCCATCAAATATCCATTGATGATAAGTGCTTTGCGGTAACTTCACGGGGTGCGCAATCGACTGGATCGACTATTCCGTTTGATTTGCCATTCCGCAACATCCATGGTGATTTGTGGCAACACATACGCGTCTTCCTTTAATCAATATGGTGAAGAAAAAAGTTGGCTGAATACATACCTAAACTAAAGCGGTTGCTGGACTGACGTTCTGAGCCCCAATGCCGAAATGTTTACAGTTGTTTGGCGTAACGACAACTTGAGACGTTGAACAGCTTCTTCGATAGTCAACGAGACCTGTGGCCCTTAGTGTATTAGAGCTCTTATTTCGATGAGCATGCCGCAAATGGTGACACTCTTCATCACAGCTGTTGCTAACAAAGTTGTTCGATTACTGTCTGACGTGCTGATGGATACCCTTTTTTCGGGTTGTTCTGTTTCGTGTAGCAATTGATGATGTCGGCTGCTATATTCCGGCTCGATTGATATAATCGTTCCGACTTTTTGCACTAAGATTCCGGAAATGATGACATCAGTCAACCATATGTCCCACTTATTTGCAATAAGAGCATGTGGACTTACTCTTTTGGGCAGAAACTCGGTTACCGCTATCTTTGGTACCAAGAAGCACTGCCCGATGATAATGGTTTTGCTCGGGTTTAGCGGCTCGCGTGATGTATGGTTTTGGGACCCCTATACTGTCTCTAGTGATTGGAAGAAGATTTGCGGATCTTTAAATTTAGTAAATCTGGACTATACGATTAGGATTTTTAGGCCATTTAGATTCATCTTCTTGAAGAAACTTTGGGCCATACCACCATAAGTCATGGTTTTGGAATTCATTGGGCATTTACCCCCGAGACACGCAGTCTTTTTTGCCACTTTGAATAAATGACACTTCCTGGATTTGGGTAATCTTATTTCCCACAAATGACGCATATTTGTATGGTTCAGATTTAATTCGAAGTAACGTAATTTCTCGATCCGACCAAAGATATAACCGAGATTTGGAACAAATAAGTCTTATAAAATGTTTACCATTCTCGTCAGTCACTCGAAGATAAATCACACAACCGTATCCTCGTTCAGATGCATCTGAGAACCCGTAGATTTGTTTCAATTTAGCGCATGGTACCAAAATGCATCGTGGAATTGTGATGCGATTTGTGATACGCAACAATTGAGTCTTGTGGAGAGTTCAACCAGTTTGCATGATAGTGGACAGATCTTAGATAAAATGTTTCTTTTCACGATCTGATGTAGTCGAGAATGCAATCTGCTGACTTTCGATAAGAAATTACGACACATTTTCGTCAAAATCCTCATCTACCTCGCATTAAATAGTGAGACAAGACGGCTTATGGTCAGTAACAAGCTCAAACATCAGACCATACAAGTATTGATAGAAATTGACGGCACCAATACCATGACTAGACGAATCTGTTGCCAGCACCAATAGATAATCTCGACCAATCGCATAGACTCTATCAGGCTTTGCTTTATCTTTATAAAAGTATCCTCTTGAGCGGACGACCATTTACACTCAACCCCATTTCTTCTCAATTCATTCAATGGACCTAAAATCTGCAAAAAATTATGGATAATCGATTATAGTAATTAACCTTACCCATGACCGTGTGGCCGCCTTCTGCAACCACGATTTGGTACGTAGGGTTGATGTGGTTATACGATTTACTTTAGACGATCGGGCAACATAGGTTGAGTTAAAAACGTACGTCGAAGGTGAGGTCGGATGAAACAATAAAAATACGAAGAAAAGAAGGAAACAAAATGGCAGTCCCCCCGCGTCTTTTATAAGAGAAACATATTCAAAAGCAATACAGTTATTCAATTTATTTAATTTCTTGGTTAATCATGTAATGTTCTAATAGTATAAAAATTAATAGTTGGAGTAAATTTTGTACAACTGAAATAAATACATTATACGATATTAAGTTGTGGTGTTTGTAATTTGATATTTATGGAAGCAGATGTATAAGGCTAGTTTACCACGTGCGACACTACAAATGGTGACCCCGACGTGATCTTAGTCAGTTATTATAATAGCGTGTAATATAATTATACCACAAATAATTACTAGTGACCAGTCCTAAAGCTGTAATACAAATATCTCGCCACGTGGAAAATAATTCGGAGCAACATTCCAAAAATTTGAACGTGAAAAATAATCTGTAATAAGTCGGGACATCACGCAGCATTCCGAAAAACATTGCAAATTTTATAACCAGGTTATCTTTAAGCGGCAAATTACCGTCATACGTCATTGAGATTAGCAGTCGTTAAATTCGTAGCTACAAACAGTAGGGGTAAACTGTAAATCGTGTAATGATGCCTTCGGACGACGAGAATATCGGTAAAAGTTGCGCGAAATGAGAAATTTGGTGGATAAGCAAATAGCGGAAGAGTTATTAAAAAAACTGTGGGTTCACCGTTTACCCCAACAAATTCAAGTCATTTTGGCATCCAGTACCGAAAGTTTAACGAATTTGGCGGTTATGGCCGACAAAATTTTGGAAGCATATTAAAATTCAAATGTGATGTCGGTGTCAATAGAAAGTAGACCAAGCGTAAAATTGAATGGCCCGTTACAACAAATATGGCTTTTGAAAAATGCAAACAACAGTTGATGGACTGGCACATCCAGACTCGAAGGCACATCTCGCTTTGATGGTAGATGAGTCAGATTTCGCAATCGGTGCGGTAATTCAGCAGAAAGTGAAGGATAGTTGGCAGCCTTTAAGTTTCTATTCGATTAAACTTTCGAATGTAAGTATTCGTTGGAACCCCAGTATTGGGGACGATGGAATAGTTCTTCTACTCGTGGAATAGGATACTGCTCTATATTTAGCTGTGGGTTGACAGTTACCACAGATTAAAATTACCACAGGTTCGGAAGGTTTTGTCTGGCTTAGGTGCTATGACTATTGGTGCAGTCCATGAACTAAACTGCATTGGCTTTAAAACTTTCTCTGCTAGGAGCCTCTGAATTTCCGTCTCAGCTTTGGAATGTAGTTCGAATGAAATTTGACGAGCTTTTGGTGTAACCTTGTCTTTTAACGATGAAGTCGTTAACCGTGAAGTCGACCTTGTGCTTTAAACAGACTGCAATGTCCTAAACTAGGCTCAAAAATGACAGCATACTTAGCACAAAGTTTCTTTAATGCTAAAAAAATTGCTCTTTAACCCCCGTGTCTAGTCGTCGAAAGCCGCATGCTTTGAACCAGTTCATTTCCAATATGCTAGAACCGTTCAAGTTCAAGACCAGCAATGGTAATTTCAGCTAAGGTTGCTCGTCAAAAGCGACAGTATCCCAAAAGAAAAGTTGCAACGAAAAGAAGAAGTCAAGGTAGAAAATCATTTCTCATCAACCGCAGAACGTGGGTCAAATGGAAGATATAAGGTTAGAATCCCATTTAAGGATGATCATGCCAAACTAGGGAATCCAGAAGGAAAGCTACCGCCAGGTTGCTGCAGCTCGAAAGAAAATTTACGAAAGATGCCCTATTCAAACAGCTTTGTCATAAATTCAAGGAGGAATACTTAGGCAAAAAAGTACAAGTTCAAAAAAGTGGCGAAGACATTCCGCTGGAGAACAGCTATTACATTCCGCATCACCGCATGGTTAAGCAGGTTCTTAATAATTGCCACTTCTTCCGGATCGACAAGACCTTGGGCGTTCATACAAGGTCTTGCCGATCCGGAAGAAGCAGAAAATTATTAAGAAGCTGCTTGATATGCTGGGTTTACATTATACACAAAGCGAGGCAGCCGACGATCCTGGAACAGCACCCAGTTTGCACCTAAATACACTGGTCAGCACCTGCAAGCGGATGCGAACTCTCGAAAAAGAGATGCACGTGGTCGAGCATTCGAAAACAGTAAAACAGGAAGACCTAATCGTACGCAGAAAATCACAATCTGAACGATATTCCATGTCACAACGAAAGGGCCCACAGCGAACTAGAACTATTCGACGAGCACATCGAAGGAAAACCATTTCCACAGAGACTGCCCGTTTAACGGAAGAACATGCTAAGTGAGGCGGGGTTAGGAGGCAGCTCCAACAACAACGATGAAGAAATCTACGTCGTCGGATTAACACGATCAGCACCCCCCCACAGAAGTCAACCAAAAAGTTTATCACGGCAACCGTGGATGGTATTAACGTAAAACTGCAACACCGCACAGTGGTTTAGACTTAACCATCATCTCGCAAGCAAATTGGGTAAAGCTTGGCAAGCCAAATTGAAAATGTTACAACGGAACTGCCGTAAACGCTTCCGGTCAGCCTATCCAAGTTTTGGGATTGAAGATAGACGAGCACGAAGCTACTGGCACCATCTTTGTTTTACCGTCATCTCTTTTCGGCAACGAATGAATGACGAAATCCAAGTTTTGAGACGGGCCCCCATCTCTGTACTGTCACAACGTTAATGCAGTCAAGAGCGGTCCACGAACCCTCGAACAAGTGGTAGAAGCGAATTTTCCATTATATTCTCCAAAATCTTGATCTATCGCCCGGTGCCACATGCAGCCTCGAAGCCAATCGAAGACGAACTAATTCGATTGCAGTGCCAGGGCGTCATCGCACCAATCAGCTACGCGAGCTATGCAGCACCTACAGTGGTAGTGAAAAAGAAAGATGAGTGCATACGAATCATCGCCGACTACCCCACAGGACTCAATGTCGCTCGAACCAAATAAATACCCGCTCCCAACCTAAAAAGGAATCCTGGCTAAGAAGGCATCAACTTCTTCCCCAAAGAAGTTGATGCCGATCAACACTCATTGCGGGCTGTTTTAGGTTAACCGCTTGCAACCAGGCGTTAAAACGACTCCCGGCATTTTTCAACAATTAATGGACACTATGACAGGTGGCATCGAAGGTGTTTCCTTTGGATCGACGACATTATCATCGGAGGCAAAGACGGTAAACAGCACCGCGAGCGCCTTTTCCACGTTTTCAGCCGCATGTAAGAATATGGCTTCACACGTAAGCCATCAAATTGCTCATTCGGTCAAAGATCCGTCGAGTTCCTGAGTCACATCATCGACGAAACCGGCATCCGCAGCTGCGTGCTTCTTTGGGTGCGGTAAACTGATACTGCGAGTTCATATCCAAACTCAGGGAAATGCACGGGCCACTCGATCAACTGTTGAAAGACGAAGTCAAATACGAGTGGACCGAATGCCAAGACATTGCTTTCCACCAGCTAAAGGAAGTACTCGCATCTGATTTGGCTCTAACTCACTACGATCCAGCCAAGAAAATTATTGTCGCAGCAGATGCGTCCAGCTATGGATGGGGCGGTGTACTCATGCACATACTGGATGACGGCACAAAGAAGCCCGTCATGCACGTATCGAGATCGTTCACGAAGGCGGAGAAAAATTATTGCCCAGGTGCAAAGGGAGTTTTTGGCCCTGGTGCGTTCAGGTATGCGTAGATACAAAAAGCTTCGCATATTCCAATTTCCTTTCAAGACTAATCGTGGCCCAACCGCTGCGTGAATCTGAAGATACCGTCATTACAACGGTCGATCCGGAAAAGCACGACTTTTTCGTGTTGACACCGCTAAATCGCTGCCAGTTAACTTTGAAGCATCCAAAAAGCGATCGCAGAAAGCAACGTGCTACAAAAAGTCGCACAATGCGTCACATATGGCTGGTCAAGCCAACCGAAACTTATTCCCGACTCAATAGCAGCACAATTAGATTCCACAACCAATTGTTGAACAAACTACACGAGGGACATCCAGGGGTTGCATTCATGAAACTGCTCGCGCGAAGCAAGTTTTTCTGGTCGGGTATTGATGGATCAATCGAACAAGTGGTGCGCCAGTCCAGCGATTGGAAACTATCGTCTCTGACCACGGTTCGCAATTTATCACGAACCATGCCAATCAATTGCGAAGGCGATTCAAGGTTGCGCCGGTATCCGATAAAGGCCACGCCTTGATGGATATCTCAGTTACTTCATGTGATGCTTTGTCTCAGTTACTTCATGTTCGTTCGGTCAAAATGATGGAGTTGAATCGTCCCTTGTGAAAAAAATACGTTGTTTTCGTGTAATACGATTGGTTTAAAAAAAAATTTAGAACGAATGCAACCATAAAAGCGCCTTTACTATTTGAAAGCTTTAAAACTATAAACTTTGAAATATCTAAGACACACAGCTTAATATTAAATTACCAACATAAAAAAAAAATATTAAACTGCTATAACATTTTTACTAGATGGCATTGTGAACGATTTGGTGTTATCTTATGGTACATGTAAACCAAAAATTAAAATAATAAAATTACGTCATTTCGATTTTTACGCATTCTACATGTTGATGCCGTCTACGGTCCAGTCTACCTGAGTAGAAAATTATCATTAAAATAATAACAAAATAATAGAATAATTCATCGATTATCTATGTACATAAATAAATTCGAGTGTTTATTGTTAAAAAGTTTACGATAATAAGAACATAAATACGAATATTAAAAACAAATAGATTTAAGTGAATTAATAAAATATTTAAGTGGTTTGCGAGGCGTGGCGAGTGTTATACAAGTTTCCTTTGGTCATCGATAACTTTTGTGGAAAGATAGTAATAATTTGCAATGAACTATTCGTTAGCGGCATTTAATGAGCCTCGCGGTGTTATGCGAATTCTTCAATTAGTGAGTAGAGCTTTTAGACTTATATATATTTAAATATATTATCGTTTTGTGTTTAGATATTTGGAATATGTGCATTTGCGACCACCGTTGGATTTTCTATAACTTTAGTATCACAGTGTGGTGGTGATTCGAAGGAAACCGATATAAAATATCCGTTCCGATTTGGAGAAAATGTTTGTACTATAAAAACAAATACAACAAAGCCGCACTATATAACAGCAGATGTATCGACCGATGCACAATTTTTTGTGGCCACGGGTGTTTTATCATTAATGTACTGTATTTTTATTATTGCATTCTATGCCCTTTTGGATGAGCTTTACAAAACTAAAAATGAAATACCATTGGCCGATTTTATATTAACTCTGATATTAGCAATATTTTGGTTGTCGGGAAGTGCGGCCTGGTCAAATGGTACAAGTGGATTAAAGCAAGTAACCGATATAGAAGAAATTAAAAAGGTTTGCACTGATTGTGCCCTTTCGTTGACAAGCTTTTCAAAATTAAATATTTCGCTGGTGCTAGGATATTTAAATTTCTTTTTGTGGGGATCAGATTTATGGTTTTTATACAAGGAGACAATATGGTTCCAATCTCGGCAACAAGCACCAGCCATTTAAATTAAGGAAAACTTAAGGAACTTAAGCAACACAGATTTGTGTGCAATTTATTAATCCTGCCTAATCACCTCTTAATCTAACAGTATGAAATATGTGTCTTTATTATAATTTTTTTCCATTTTACCGCGTCACTTTATAATACCGTAAATAGTATAAAGATTTTGTGTACAGAACATTCCATATATAAGATAACTCGCACATAATTTGGATTTTTTTTTATAGGTAGGCAAAATTATATAGTTGCTCATCGCTACTTTCAACCCTATAAATAGAGAGCACAAATAAGACCGACAAACTATTATTAACATAAATAAAAATTAAATATACATATAAATGGATCTAGTAGGACTAGTTAACTGTGTTTAGGTTATATTTTGTGTGCCAAAAAATTATAAAATAATAGAAACTACATATCTGGATAATAATTTAGTGTCCGTCATTTTGGACTCGTCTCTTAACTATCTTTAAACTATATTTGACTGATATCCAATTTTCACCTCTGTATCTCTGTACCTGTGTAAATGTTACTAAAATAGCTATTCTATCTTATATTTATATAAAATACCAATGGGCAATATTAGTTTAGCCAGCTGCATACGACCAAACCATGCTAAAATGGAAATCTCGTATATTGCCTACGTGGATAATCATAATACAGCAATATACTTGTATATTTATATATAAATATATAAATATATATATATATATATATATATATATATATATATATATATATATATATATATATATATATATATATATATATATATATATATATATATATATATATATATATATATATATATATATATATATATATATATATATATATATATATATATATATATATATATATATATATATATATATATATATATATATATATATATATATATATATAAATTATATATATATATATATATATATATATATATATATATATATATATATATATATATATATATATATATATATATATATATATATATATATATATATATATATATATATATATATATATATATATATATATATATATATATATATATATATATATATATATATATATATATATATATATATCACATTATATTTACAATATATATATATATATATATTTATATATATACTTACATAAACATTTAGATTCATAAGGATTTAGAATTAATGAAAATTTATTGTTTTATTTATTAAAAAATATGAAAATATCAAAAATTAACAGATCGATTTGTTTTATTTTGCTGCATTGCAAATAGCGGTTGGTTATTAAGAATTTTTCCAACAAATGTTCGGCTAACTATCATAACTTATGGAATCATAAAATCCATCCTAAACCTATAATAATGGATTATCATGATGGAAACAGATTTCATAGATGATCGGAATCGTAGTCGGTCTGCTGAGTTCAACGTCCAATTTCGAAGCCATATTGCTTCTGGACAGGCTGCCGAAACAGCCATATATTCGGCTTCATTTGAAGAAAGAGCAACAGCTTGTTACTTGCGTGATGACCCAAATTTACTTTGCACTTAAAAGAATAGCTGAGTACAAAAATCAACTCTTTCATTTAAAATTATTTGTAAAATTTTAACAATCAAAGGCGCTATAAACAAAATTTTTATTAGTAAAAAAAATAATTTTGTCTCATAAAAAAAAGATTGAGTTTGAAAAAAGTTGTTCACGCTCTTACACTCGAATAAAAAATAAATAAAATAATTTATTGTTAAAAATAATAAAATTAAAATAATAACAAATTAATAAATAATAAAATGTTTAAGATATTTAATATGTGGTGAAAAAAGGAATTACTAAATCACTTCACATAATTGGTGACCCCGACGTGATTAACACGTAATCTTCAAAAATATTTGGTAGTACATCGCAGCCAATACAATCACCTTACGGCAATAACTGCAACATCACCGAAAGCAGCACGAAAACCACAACAGAAACAACAGCAGCAGCAATAATAACATCAACATCAACTGCAGCAAACGACGATACCAACTCACAACTTTCGGAAACACAAATTGTAAGTACTCAGCTATTTTTTTAAGTGCAAGAACTAGAAATTCATTTTATTATTCGGTTTAAATTTTGCTTAATTTAGTTATGTCTTTCGTTCCAATTCTTTTTGCTTTTCGGTTTTATTTTTGATTTTCTCTTACTTATTTCGGCGTGTCGTACAGTGTGTTAGAGACCCACTACCTCCTCCTTTCTCAGCGTCTACTTCGGCTGATCCAACTAGTAGTAGATAGTACTAATCTGCGTAGTCAACTCCTCCATGCCATCAGAGTCCGTCCATGCCATGGTTGGTGCTTGTTGAATTTCCATTGCTTGCTTGACACCTCGAAATAGTTTGGCTAGTAAAATAGTTGCATTCATTTCCAGTCCGGACAGTGTCAACTTAATTTGGCAGCTATGAGGCTGACATTGACTTCATCTTTATTTATCACCTTGATGTAGACACAGACAGCATACGCTTGTTCTGATGCGTCGCTGAAACCATATGAACTTCTAATTCCGATTTATTTGTAGAACTTATCCATCTTGGAATCTTCAGCTCATTGAGTAGGAGGAGTCTGTTTGTATATGGTAGCCATTCCTGGGCCAGCTCATCGAGAATTGACTTAATGAGTGTCCAATGGTTGTTTTAGCAGAAGTATCGAGAACTCCACTTAGTTTCGATGTATCACTTTGGATGCCGTTGATGAGACCTTTTGCATGTGTCCCAGCGGTTCATATTCTTCCGTGAATTTTTTTTAATCCGTTGGCTAACTTATTTTTTCTTAAACCTGTTTATCTAGCTGTAAAAGTCTCGCTTTTGTTATTTTTTGGAATCACCTAGCCTTATATCTTTGGCTACTTTGATGAAATGGTAATTCTACAATGTTTCTGCCATATAACAGTGGCAATAGCAACTGTTTTTACCAATGGATCATTACTAGGTTTGAATGATTCAGAGGTTTTCCTGAGGATAATCCACCCTAACTATCCCGATGGATTGAGCTTGTGAAAATCCAAGAATACCTAATGTATGTCTCGAGATGTCTCGTAATATTTAGACAGAATCATCTCCAACAAAAAAACTTGATCAGTCACTGTCTGATTCGGGTGAACTCTTCCTTGGTAGTCATCTACAATTTCCTCCTCCAGAGGAGTGGTCCTCTCCAATATTATGTAAGGTAGTAATTTGTATGCTGTGCAAAGGAGAGCTATGCTACAATAATTTCGGCACTTTGAGCGATCTCCTTTTTTAAGAATAGGGTATAACGTGGCCACCTTCCATGCACCAGGCAAAAGTTCGCTTGGTCAAACTAATCGAATAAAGTCGAAAAGATAGTTCCACAAAGTATCCCCTCCACATATCGGTTTCCCATTATAAGGGAACGGTTTCCTTTTAGTCTCTGCATGCTCATTGTGAATTCCTCGTAGGATGGGTCCTCTATCTCTGCAGTGTGTATTTGACAACTTTCAAATATAGCATTTGACATTTGTTGAACATGAAGCAAAACAATGAAGTTAGACAATGAAACAAGACGAATGTATAAAAGTTCCCTCCAGAACCCAGCTGAATTTCAAGAAACTGGTAGTGCTAAAACGCAACAACCGAAGCCACAAATGGTAAAATAAACGTTTTCGGCCATAACCATAAAAGAGATTTGTGTCTATTGCCAGAATAACCACACAATGTGCAAGAGAACAATGTGCAAGGTTTAAGCAGTTGACACTAGCTATGCAGCAACCACTCGCAGATATATTTTTGCGCTGGAGGAAGTATAAGCATGTATTCAAAGCTGACATCGAAAAAATGTTCAGGCAAATACAAATCCGTCCACAGGATCAAGGTTATCAGTTGATTTTGTGGAGAAATAAAAAAGGCACAATAAGTATGCAGGATGATGGCAATACATTTCCAGCAGCGAAAAGAGCGGTCAGTGAAGATTTTTATGTAGACGACATATTATCAGGAGAGGACACGATCAACCAAACTGTCACAATGCAAGAACAATTAGGCAAGCTCTTAAGACAAGGGGGTTTCAATCTAAGAAAATGGAGCAGCAACAGCCATAAAATATTAGAAAACATAGATACTGAGCAAAAAATATTTTCCAGTTTAAAATCAAACCGTCAGATATTGAAGCGCCTATAACGAAGAGACCAGTACTGTCCGAAACTTCCAAATTATTTGACCCCATTGGATGGCTAGCACCGGTTATAATAAAAGCAAAAATAATGATGCAACAACTATGGACGTTAGGACTAGATTAGGATACACAACTGCTCACAGAATTGGAAGCAAAATGGATTTGCTATGCTAACCAGTTGAAGGCATTGGAAAAAGTAAAATTACAAAGATGGTTGTCACAACACAGAAAACACCGGTGAATTATACCGAGCAATTGGCGCAGTGGTTAAAGCTGCGGTGTTTGGGACGGGAGGTACCGGGTTCGAATCCCAACGGAGGAGGGTTGCAAAAGGGATTTTTCATCACTTGATTACGATCGGTGATGACGATGAACACAACTATGACCCCTCGTTGGAGTGCAGAATTCATGGGCCGAACCATCGTCCATGCCAGTACAGGCTGGCTGGAGCAATGCAATGTGCAGATGGATATTTGAAACGCGAACCTGTATTCGCGCGTCCTCGATTTGGCTAGTAATGGCGTAAAGTAGGACGTTAATTAACCGCGAAAGAGTTGGGTGAGCTTCGGCCCCAAAACAGATTGCATAGAAATAAACAAACAAACAAACCGGTGAATTACACGGGGTTTGCGATGCCTCAGAAGACGCATACGCAGCAGTAATCTACTACAAAGCTAACACTGCAACCAACTAAAATAAAGTGAAATCCAAATTAACCATCCCTAGATTGCAATTATGTGCAGCTGGACTACTATCAAAATTAATTAAGGAAACTAAGCAAGCGTTAGAAAAACCAAATATAAAAACGTTTGCATGGACAGATTCAATGATAGCATTAGCATGGATTAGAGGGAGACCTAACAGATTCAAAACTTTCGTAGCAAATAGAATTGTTCAAATCTAATCCGTACTACCTCCATTACAATGGGGTTACGTAAATTCCGAAGAAATCCTGCGGATTGTACATCGAGAGGTTTGAATTCTAACATCTTGAACGATCACATTCTCTGGTGGAATGGACCAGCCTGGCTCAGAAGAATATGCACAACAACCACAAATTGAAGAAACCACTGAAGAGTTAAGAAGTTCATACTGAATTTAATCGAGCGGTGTTCATCATTCACAAAAGCATTAAGGAGTATTTGCTTACGTTTTAAGATTTACCAAAAGAACAGCTAAATCAGCACCAAGCTATCTGACAACCAGAGAACTTCAGGATATCTTAAAGTTAGCCTTAAAGGTAACACGACAGTTTTCATTTGGAGCATTATCGAACAGCTGGGAAAACAAAGCGAGTTAAAACTTCGAACCCTTAATCCAAAAATAGATTAAGATCCAACGATCTCCAAAAGTATTGGATAATAAAAGGACCGTTAGCAGTTAAAACTTTCATCAACAAATGTGTAATTTGCTATAAACAACAAGCACGGTCTATGAAACAGTAAATGGGAGATCTTCCAGCAGCAAGAGTTATTCCAACCAGACCATTCACACACACAGGAGTGGATTACGCCGGGCCATTTCACCTGCGGCATTCGCCAGGACGAGGTAATAAAAGCTATAAAGGCTATTTAGCAGTGTTCGTCTGTTTTGCAATAAAGGCCGTTCACTTAGAAGTAGTAAGCAACCTGTCATCTGAGGCATTTCTAGCGGCGTTTAAACTCTTTGTAGCACGTCGAGGTCATTGTTCTGACCTCTACAGTGACTGTGGTTCCAACTTTATAGGAGCTTCGAAAATTATGAAGAACGATCTGATTGAAAAAACTACCCGAAAACCTAGCGGAACAGCTTGCAAAGGATGGCACTGAATGGCATTATATGCCATCAAGGGAACCACACATGGGTGGACTATGGGAAGTGGCAGTTAAGTCCGTAAAGCATAATCTACGCAGGAAAATTGGAGAACAACATCTAATATTTGAAGAGATGACAACAATAGTTTGTCAAATAGAAGCATGCCTAAACTCGCAACCGCTTCTTCCACTATCATCAGACCCCAATGACTTTTCAACACTAACACCGGGACATTTTCTGATAGGAGAACCACTCCAAATTGTACCAGAGCCAACCCACCTAAATCAAATAATCAACTATTTAATACGATGGAGACTTTTGCAGAAAATAACGCAATTCTGGAAGATCTGGCTAACTGAATACGTAGTACTGTTCCTGAAGCGAAGTAAATGGAATAAAAAAGAACCAAATATAGCAAAAGGCGAGCTTGTACTTATTCAAGACGATGAGCTGCCTCCTGAAAAATGGCCTCTACGAAGAATTTGTGGGTCTGTGCCCAGTATATCGTTCGCGCACTTGTAATACACAACCCACTTTTTACTTAGCACAATTTATATTTATTGAAATAATTTATTTACACTGGCCAATCAGAAAACAAAAATCTTCTGGTCTCACTATATTGATCACCAACTTTATTCCTTTATTAAATTTAAGCCAAGAAAACTAATAAAATTAATGTTAATTTAATATATGTTTCGTTAACAACTCCTTGTCATTGACTGACCGAATCCACTTATATATTATGTGCGTGCATCAACGTATGTAATTGACCGATAATATTATTGGGAAAATATTGGGTTTGCGTCTACACTTATTATGTAATACGCATTACGTACGTGCGGCGATCTTCTACCAGTTAAAAGAATTTTTACATTCAATAGAAATTCAAATATAATTTGAATTTATTAAATGATTGTGGTTAGCGATTAATCGCGCTGCCACAAATTAATGAAGTCCACAGTGGTAAAGATGGTTTTGTTAGAACTGTAACGGTTAAAACCAGCAAGGGAGGATTACTCAAAAGGCCCATTACTAAGATTAGTCGCTTGCCGATTGAACACAATGGACAATGCGAGCCGATACCTTTGCCGGAGAAAACACAAACAGATGCAGTAGCAGCCAATGATATCACAAAACAACAAAAGCGAGTGACAAGAGCAAGCTCCAAGTCCAAACTGCTACTTCACGCTCTCGCAATAATCTGCGCATTATGAGTAGTAGTGGCAGGGCCATCGACAAGATGCAATATAACGAGATTTATCTCCCATCCAGTGATCCACTTAGAAAAAATTGGGCTAGGAAGTCTAATCAACGGAGAATAGAGGATAATAATTTACTATGATCTCACTTCCTATTGGGCAGAACTAGATTACCTTGGGAACGTTTACAAAACAGCCACCGTCAAAACCATAAAAATTGACGCAACGGTCATATTCGAGATCAAAATTCCTTTAGTACAGAGGGCTCGATAAAATATATACAACGTTATGCCTGTCCTAACGATGCACCAGCAAGAATACATATACATCAAACCATCATCAGATTATTTGTTGATTGCGATACAAGAAAATCAATATATACGGCTCTCTTCGGATGAACTGAATACCAAAACTAGCCTTAACGACCGACAAATATATTTGTTATAAACAGCAACCACTGAATGCGTATCACTCAAACACAAGCAGTTGTGAGATGCAACTTTTCCAACAGGCTAGTAACGTGCCAAATAGTTGTGAGATCCACAAAATGGACATCACCTCATTATGGATGCCGCTACGCCAACACAACGCATGGATCTTTGTAATCAAGTCAAAAGTTCTTTATAATGTGATTTGCGAAAGCGACAGTGGAACAATCGAAAAGAGAAGGGGTCCTAACACTAAATCCAACCTGTGTGTTGAAAGGGGATACAGTCACTTTAACAGGATTCAGGGCATTTAACAGTAAATTGGAACACTCCTTCATACCATAATTTAATTTGAGCGATAAAATGAACCGAAGCCCGCAATTTGGCTTAGCTATTAAAGCCATTGGGGAGTCAATGCGACCACAAAAGGAATCATTGTGCATGATTTTCATCATTACACAACATCGTACACCATCATAGCAAGACTGCTGATCGCGGCGGCCATTATATATGTTAAGCACAAAGGAACAACTCTAGTTGCTGCGGCCAATCCACTTCCAGGGCCATGACAATTCGACCAGAGCCCGGGAATATGTTACCACTCCAGGGGTGCAATTCCGGTTCGATGATAATGATATCTGATAAACTTATCATCGATAAAACACAAATCGCGATTCCTTTTTCGTGGTAAACGATAAACTTGTGTCAAATTTGGTGGAAAACTGAGATATTTTATCAATTTGATTTTGTTGCTGAAAAGAGTTTATCGCCGATGATAAAATTATTCTTTTTGCGCCTAAATGTTTGTGTTTCGTGTGTTGTATGTATTCTATATGTGTGTATTCTATATGTGTGTTGTGTGTATTTTGTTAATGACAAATTTTAAAAGTCAATCACGAGTTTTAATTTTACTAAATAATAATTAATTAATCCATAATAATCGTAATAATGTGCTTCAATTTTTCTATAAGACATAAATTTATATAAATTTGTGTATACAAAATATCTATTTCAAATTTTGACATATATTTTATTTAGATATATAACACTGAACTGAAAATGTATAACAGTTTTTACTGACATCATGCGTAAAAAACTCAGAACTAATGTATTTTATCAATTTGGTAAACCGGAATCGCATTTTCGATGTTCATGATATAATAAAACGATAAAAGCAAATGAAAACATATTGATAAATTTTTTTTTTCATTCTCTTTTCATCGAAACAGAATCGAACCCCTGATGAGGGTTAAATATTCATCTCACAAATATTCTGACAAATATGCATCTCACACGGTTATTTGTCATTTCCAAAATAGCACGGAACACGTAAGTACTGCAATTTTTTGTTGAAATGATTCATTTAATTAATTATAATATACTTATAATTTTTTATTTAAACCTAACGGGATTTACTTATGTAAAGGGACAAAATTGGTTGTGTGTGCGAAGTAGATCACAAATTATTTTTGTAAAAACTGCCATCTTATAAAAATTGATCTCTAAAAATTTTATTTGTTGTGAGCGCGAAATACTTCACAACAAATTTTTGTAAAATCGGACTTTTCACAAAAGTTTCTTTAGTTGTGTGCGAACCAATATGAATAAAAGGAAATTGTTATAAAATCGGGATTTCTACAAATTAATTAGATTTGTGTTAATTTAGTGTATTGCTATTGCATGTTGTACGTGTGATCAGATTCACAATTAATTTTCTAGATTTAAGTTTTGGAACTGGTAGCTTTTTTATTATCTTTATAGTAGATATTTTAGAATATAGAATGTGTCGGTTATTATACAACATATATTAAAATTGAATTAAAATCATCAACATAAATATGTAATCCCATTCAACAGTGTGGGATATGCCTTATTAAAATGTAAATTGTAGCTATGTTCATAGCATTGAATTATACAAATAAAAATATGTAAATGTGTTAGTCTCACGCAAAACTTATTTTATGGCGCATTAATTATTTCTGTGAAAAGTAACACGCGGTTTAAATAAATATAGTATCCACTATATATATATTTGTCAGAATGATGGGTACGTTTTTGCAAGTTTTTTGGTGGTAGAAACTACGGAAAATGGACAGAGACTACTGAGCACCGTGTCAGTTCAATGGGTTTTAGAAAAGGGGAAACAAATGACCTTGTATTGGCGGAACACAAAAAACGTAGAGAAACATCAAAGGAATTCTCATAGTGTTCCGAATTTTCGAACATGGACCCAAACACCTTGTATTATACTAAATCGCAACGTCAAATCTGTGTCAAATCTGCTGTTTTGGTGTTTCAAGTGAAGTTCTTGAATCATGTGGCACGTTCATCGTCGTTTTTTTTATTATTTTCAATAACGAATTGATGGCATCATGCCTTATATTGTAAGTTATATCCCAACATCTTAAATTCTCTTGAAAATCAGAATCGTTTTTTTCATATTCATTTTCACTTTCTTGGGAATCATTAACCATATTTGTTTTTTCATCTGAATATGCATAACTAGTATCGTTTTTATCATTCCGGCTGCTCGTTGGAGTTGATACATTTTGAATAGTTAAATGTTCACCCACAATATATTTTCGAGGAGCATTGTTCAAGTTCGAAACTTTAAACTTTAGGCGATTCCCAATCAATAGCCTCCTATATGTTCCATTTTTTTTGTATTTTTTCCAAATATAAATGTATAAGATTGACTGCTATTTAGCAAACTAAATGACTGCTATTTAGTTCCCAAATGGTTGTTGAGTTCTTTTCATAATTTTTTTAATTGCGAACTATTACTACAGCGGATCTCAAATGGTAATTGTATTTAGTTGTCAGAACTCTTTTACAAATGATTTTTGTATTTGCTTTATAGTTGTTTATTGAAAATTAAATTAGCTGTGACATGCATGTCCAACCAAATTTCTTAACCAGTTGATTTAGTCTCAGGAGTGGTAATTAAATTAGTTGTGACATGCATTTAAGAACCGAAACTTTAAGACCAACTGGTTGTGGTTACGAATTAGTTGTAAATATTACATTAAACAACTATTTCACAAATACATTTTTTAAAAATTGTTTTCCTAAAACTGACAACCATTTAACAAACAATAAGTAGTTGTGCCAAAACTTTCACAACCAATAATTAGTTGTAAACAACTAACCAGTTGCAAGATGCTAGTTGGGCATGGTACGTCAGGAGTAGTGATCTACATAGAGACCTTAAAGTGGATCCCGTTTCAATTGAAATGATAAAAAATGCAAAGAAACACGAAGAAAGACTCCAGCAACATGTGAATATAGAGGCAATTCAGCTGTTAACCAACACCAATATTATACGCAGATTGAAAAGAACCAAACCCTTTGAACTGGTTTAATTGTAAATGCAAAAAGCGGCTTGCTGATTTAATTCCACAATAACGATGTGGTATAACTCAATGGTTTAATGCAAATTGTAAGTTTGCTATCTCCGAGAAAAAATGTGCTGATTTAAATTATCTCAGTAATCCTCCTAATGAAAATCTCATTAAATTTAGAATAGCCCGTAATAAATCGAATGCTATCATAATCAGGTCTAAATTAAACCATGACCTCAAAATTCGTAATCGAGTACGAAATGTATTAGATTCTAAAGCAAACAACCGAACTTTTTGGTCGTTTGCTAGCTTGGTAAAAAGGAATTTTAGCGGTAAGACATCATTTATCCCCTTATTGTTTTATAATAATAACTATTATAAAACCACCATTCAAAATGCTAATTTATTTGCGTCTCACTTTGCTTCCGCATCGACTCTTCCTTTTCTCCCTAACCAATCCCCACCAGCATGTACTACTGTTTCTTCATCTATGCCCAAAATTTATTTTCGTACTCGAGTTGTTTCAAAAGTTCTTAAAAATCTAAGTCCATACAAAGCAACTGGGCCTGATGGATTACCATCAATTGTCCTAAAATGCTGTCATTTTTCCCTAGCTAAACCTCTTGCCAAACTGTTTAAATTATCAGTAAACTCTGGCATTTTTCCCTCTATTTGGAAAACAGCAAATATTCAACCGGTTCCTAAGAAAGGTGATAAAACTTCTCCTTCCAATTACCGCCCAATTGCTTTGTTGTCGACCTTATCTAATGGTGACGCCGCAACAAATTCAACATAAAGTACCACCCAGTGTAATTAGAATTAGTATTGGTAGTTAACTGTTAACTATATAACAATTAATATCTTTCCTGTTAATTACTTTTAATTTTATT
The DNA here is from genome assembly GCA_963556175.1 of Tipula confusa. Taxonomy (NCBI): domain Eukaryota; kingdom Metazoa; phylum Arthropoda; class Insecta; order Diptera; family Tipulidae; genus Tipula; species Tipula confusa. Next base: position 9,818,558 of record OY744478.1, on the reverse strand, counting down.
ATTTTGTTTGGACATGTTATTATATTGTTGGACTTGGTGAGGTGTGCTTCATTAAAATAAGTAAAATTGTTCACTCGAATTTTATTTCGATATTTTAAATCATAAGGTGGGACAAATAATAAGAACATTATTATTTCGTTTATTATCTAAAAAGTTTTAGCGCTTTCATTGGTCCTTCGAGCCGGATTTCGGCAACATAATTATAATAATCTATCATTTTATAATTAAATAAATCTGTGTAAGGTAAACTTAATGAGAATTATTTACGAAAACTTCGAATCAAGAGACAACTAGAACAAATTGTGTGAAAGTGCGTCAAAATTAAAAATAATTAATTCATCATTTGGTGCCACATGTAAAAATAAAGTATCGCTTAGCTGATTTTCGAATAACGTGATTGTGTCAAAATTATCACCGTTATATCTTGTACGTTGTATCATTATATTTGTGTGTGACGCGTGTTTGTGAAATAAGATGGCCGAACAAATTGTTCAAGCACGAGGTGGTGTGATTGGATCAGTTACCCGATTACAGAAGTGGGCTGACCAAATCACAGATGAAACATCATCAGAGGCATTAGAAGTTAGAATTTCAAGGCTCGATGAACTTTACAAGGATTTCCGAAATCTTGAAAATAACTTGTTCGCCTTTCCCAGTCAACTATCCAAAATAGATGAATTCGAGAATTCTTATTTCACATTAAAGGAATTATTAATTCGAAGATTACGATTGAAGCAAAAACAGCCAACTCCAACGGAAAATCTACCTGTCCTTCAAGAAACTTGGACAGAATTATTCAATCAACAAAAAATGTTCTTTGAGGGACTGAATGCAACAACTACCCAGCTAGCTGATAGGAGGTTCATGGCCCACGACCACGTCAAACTACCAAGAATCACCTTTGAGAAATTTAATGGAGAATACAAAAACTGGCCGGCGTTTGAAAATTCATTTGTGTCCTCAATCCACGAGAACCAATCGTTATCAGAGGTAAATAAATTGAAATTGCTTAAAGGACTTTTAACTGAAATTCCAGCAGCTTTGATTAAAAATCTAAACGAAACCGATGCAAATTATACAGAAGCCTGGAACAAATTAAAATTGCGATTCGATAAAAAAGGGAAGATACTAACATCATATATCACTTCATTTCTTGATCAACCATTAGTCATGAGTGGTAGAGCATCCGACATTCGAAGTCTTGCTGATAAGGCTGATGAAATTATAATTGGGATTAGAACTATGGGAGATCAAGCTGAATATCGGGACGCATGGTTAATACAAATTTTATTGCGAAAATTAGACGGTGACACAAAACAGATGTGGTCAAAGGAAATCGCTAACAAGGAATATCCTACTCTGTCCGAATTCTTCGAATTTATAAACACCAGGTGTGATGGACTCGATGATGGAGTCACTGAAGTTAGAACGAAGGATCGGCCAACCTCCAGTCATTTTCAGGCCCCAAAGGTTAAACCATCATTCAAAGCCATGCCATTAAACGCAAATGTGTCTTTGTGTCCGTGTTGTAATTCAAGTCATTGGCTGTATCGATGCATGAAGTTCCGCAGTTACAATGTTAAACTACGCAGAAATCTAGTCAGTCAAACTGGCATCTGTTTTAATTGTCTTCGCCTGGGCCATAGAGCTGACCAGTGTCCAGATGCCACTAATTGTCGATTATGTAACAAGCGTCATCATACCTTGCTACATGAGTATGAATCTTTCGATAATAGCAACGAATCTCATTATCAGCAACAATCTTCAGCTCAGCCGAACTCAATAAATAAAACAGGGGGTTTCAATCACCCTCAAGCATCCACTCAATCTAGGTCATTCACACAGGATCACACTCCTATCCAAGCACGATCAGCTAAGTCAATACATACAAATCAAATTGATCGTACGCAACCATCAAATGCTACCATTAATAAGAATCAACCCAATCAAGTTCTAAACACACCGCACGTGCAAAGTTTAGCAACTATAAACGTTAATTCAACGTTAACAAATAATTTATGCAATGTTTCTTGTCCGCAACTTGCGTTATTACCAACCGCACTGGTGCACATTCGTGACATCAATGACAGAAAACATTTCGCAAATGCATTACTCGACTCTGGATCGCAGTGCACCTTTGTGACCGAACAGTTAGTTCAGCGTCTACAACTCGGTCGCACTTACTCATCGTTCACTGTAACTGGATTGGCTGACTCTCATGCCACTAGGACCAAGGGTCAAGTGTGCATCAAAATTTCATCAAGATGCTCAACGTCCGAAAACAGAACAATTAACGCGTATATCCTGCCACGATTACTGACTCTCCATCCAGTCGACACACGTATTTCACCTCCAAAGGTATTACAATCACTGGAACTGGCGGATCCCAATCAGGGCAGCGTAAGGGAAATAGACATTTTATTCGGTGCTGATATTTTCTTCGACCTACTCAAACCGGATAAAATCGTGTCAATAGGACAAACTTATGCCCAGTCAACTATCTTCGGGTGGATTGTGCTGGCGCCTCAAGAGAAGAATGACCAACCTGTGTTTTCATTATCCACATCCATCATGGGTGATGAAGTAAACCGTACTCTTCAACGTTTTTGGGAATTGGAGGAGTCACCAACCTCACCCGAAACCACACCAGAGGATGAGTTGTGCGAAAATCAGTTTTCTCAATCAACTCAACGAAATGAGTCTGGAAGATACTCAGTTCGATTACCATTCATCACACCCCATGCTAAGTTAGGACATTCAAGATCTGCTGCTATACGCCGACTTGTAAACATGGAACGTCGTTTTGAAAGGAACCATGAACTGGCCATCGAGTATAAAAAGTTCATGAATGAGTACTTATCATTAGGGCATATGGAAGAAGTACCAACCAACGAAATTGCTCGCAGAGATGAAGAGGTATTTTATCTTCCTCACCACGCCATTTTGAAGGGAGACAACACAACTACCAAGATGAGAGTTGTGTTCGATGGATCCTGCAAATCTTCCTCAGGTCAGTCACTTAATGATGTTCTCATCGTAGGACCTACATTGCAAGACGATTTAATGAGCATCATAACCCGTTTCCGACAGCACCCTATTGTTTTTTCAGCAGACGTTGAAAAAATGTATCGACAGGTGCTAGTGGCGTCAAATGATTTAGATTTTCAACGGATAGTCTGGAGAAATAACATCAGCGAAGAAATCAAGACGTATCGGCTCAAAACCGTGACATACGGAACATCATGCGCTCCATTTTTGGCAGTTCGAACTCTTCAAAAAATCGCCGAAGATAATGAAAAATTTCATCCAACCATCGCAAAAATTATTAAAAGAGATTTTTATGTTGATGACTTGCTGTCTGGGTGTGAAGATTTAAGCACCGCAATCGCACACGTTGAAGATGTTTGTCGAGTTCTGGAGGGAGCAGGGTTTCATTTGAGAAAATGGAAATCAAACTCATCGGAGCTATTGTCAAAAATCCCCAACGAAATGAAGGATCCTTCTATGTTTACGTTTGAGGATGATACCATAGCAATCAAAACTCTCTGGATATTATGGAATCCAGTTCGAGGCGTGTTTTCATTTGTAGTCGATATACCTGCAAGTACCTCACATTCTAAACGAAATTTGTTGTCAGAAATTTCTAGAATTTTTGATCCTTTGGGGTGGGTGTCTCCATCAACAATTTCCATGAAAATTCTATTCCAGAAATTATGGATACTAAAGGTTGGTTGGGATGACAAAATACCAATCAATATCAGTCAAACCTGGGATGCCATTAAATTAAATTTGCGAATGCTTGAAGGTATTCAAATTTCTCGGCACATTTCCATGTCATCTACAGCAAAAAATTTGCAAATTCATGTTTTCTGTGATGCGTCGGAAATGGCGTATGCTGCCACGGCTTACATTCGGTCTGAAGATGCAATAGGAAATGTCAAATCGGCTCTAATAATCGAAAAAACACGAGTCGCACCAATCAAACAGGTTTCAATTCCACGATTGGAGTTAAGTGGAGCTTGCATTTCAGTAAAACTCGTCAAGTTTGTCTTAAAGGTTTTCCACACCCATCAATTTCAAATTTTCGCATGGACAGATTCTAAAACGGTGCTAGCATGGTTATCAGATTATCCAAGAAGATGGACAACATTTGTGGGCAATCGCATTATGTCTCATCGTCAGAAAATCCGGCAGACATTGCATCGAGGGGTATTAGCCCGCAAGGTCTCCCCAATTTGAAGTTATGGTGGGAGGGACCAAGTTGATTAATGGGTCCAGCAAATACTTGGCCTTCATGCAATGAGCGAGATTTTGAAACCATGATAGACAAACGTCAAACCGCCACAGTAACACTCATTCAGGACCAATCCAATGAGCTCGTGTCGTATTACTTAAACAGATATTCGTCATTTGAAAAGGTGAAACGTATGATCGCCAGATATTACCGACTACGATATTCCACGACACACTACATCGAACTACTTCGCAAGGCCGAATTATTCTTCATCAAGGAAGTACAGAGAGAGACATTCAATCTGGAAGTACGTGCACTCAAGAAGGGCGAAATGATCGATTGCAAAAGCAAAATTTTATCACTAGCTCCGTTTCTCGACAGTCATGGTGTTCTGAGGGTGGGAGGACCACTTGCGAACCTAGATTGCCAATTCGACATGAAGCATCCCATGATACTACCTAAGGACCATTGACTTACCTGGATGATTGTCTATGAAGCACACATTGTGAACCTTCACCCTGGTCCATCCTTACTTTCTAGCTTGCTGAGGCAAAAATATTGGATTGTGAATGGTCGAAATGTCGTTCGCTACTTTACTCAAAGGTGTATCAAATGCTTTCGTCACAAGCAAAAAATCACCACCCAACTCATGGGAGATTTGCCTAGACAACGCGTAGCTGCTGCACGCCCATTTACTACTACTGGAGTAGATTACGCTGGACCAATCTATTTGAAATCCAGGCTTGGAAGAGGGCGAATGCCTATCACCAAGGGATACATTGCACTATCCATATGCTTTGCCACTAAGGCAGTTCATATCGAGATGGTATCAGATATGACAACCGTCGCCTTTATTGCAGCGCTGAGGCGTTTTGTGAGTCGAAGAGGAATACCAGCAGAAATTGTTAGCGACAATGGCACTAATTTCATAGGCGCCAAACGAGAACTACAGGATTTATTTAACGCAGTACAAAATTGCGAAAATAATAAATTAATTTTGGATTTCTTTTCGCAGAATATGATTAAATTTTCATTTAATCCTGCCAGTGCACCCCACTTTGGTGGACTGTGGGTATCGAACATCAAGTCCATCAAATATCATTTGAAGAGGGTTACAACTGATGCAACACTTACGTTTGAGGAATGCACCACGTTACTCTGTCAAATTGAAGCGCTACTCAATTCACGACCACTGTGTCCAATTAGCTCTGATCCAGATGATCTAATGGTACTGACGCCAGGACATTTTTTGATCGGTGAGCCACTAACATGCATTCCAGAGCCTAATCTACATGAAAGTCCGAAGTCACGTTTGTGTAGATGGCAGAATATTCAACAACGGTTTCAAGGTTTTTGGCGACGTTGGTCGCTTGAATATCTTCATACCTTGCAACAACGGCCTAAATGGAAACACAAATCAAGGATGATAATTTGCCACCGACTCGGTGGAGTTTAGGTCGTATAACGCAGATTCATCCTGGAACAGATAATCTAGTTCGCGTCGCAACAGTTAAAACAAGAAATGGATTACTAAAGCGGCCGCTAATCAAGTTATTCCGCCTTCCACTTGATAATGAAGGTTAAATTGTGAAGGTGAAATAGACATTTAACGGTGGGAGAATGGTGACGCCGCAACAAATTCAACATAAAGTACCACCCAGTATAATTAGAATTAGTATTGGTAGTTAACTGTTAACTATATAACAATTAATATCTTTCCTGTTAATTACTTTTAATTTTATTATTTTGTTTGGACATGTTATTATATTGTTGGACTTGGTGAGGTGTGCTTCATTAAAATAAGTAAAATTGTTCACTCGAATTTTATTTCGATATTTTAAATCATATTTGACCCACCGTCAAATAATAAGAACATTATTATTTCGTTTATTATCTAAAAAGTCTCAGCGCTTTCATCTAAAGTAATGGAATCTATTGTGAATTTTCACATAATGAACTATCTCGAAAGGCATGCGCTTTTATCAGATTTTCAATATGGGTTTCGTAAGAATCGCTCTTCAGGTGATCTTATTGCCTATTTAACTCATTTGTGGGGAAAAAGTATTGAAAAATATGGTGAGTCAAGTGTCGTATCTCTAGATATTTTAAAAGCTTTTGATAGAGTATGGCATCAAAGCCTGATCAATAAAATTCGGTCACTGAATCTTGACAGTTCTCTAATTAAATGGATAGAGAATTATTTAATGGGACGATCGATTAAGGTAGTATTAGACGGCATTTCATCCGACTCGTATGAAATCAATGCGGGTGTACCGCAAGGTTCATCTTTGTCGCCTACCTTATTTTTGATCTATATCAATGATATTTTTAAATTGGCATCATGTGATATCCACTCTTTTGCTGATGATACTACAGTGTCTGCTTCTATTGAGTTTAATAGCCAAAAGGACTGTAATTCTCATTTATCTTGCTCTCGTCAAATTATGCATAATTCACTTCTTACTTGCATTGACAAGGTCATTGAATGGGGCAAATCTAATAGGGTAGAATTTAATCCACACAAATTCCAAGCGTGTCTTTTTTCACAAAAAAAAATTCAAAATTATGTTCCACCCATAATAAACAGCATTCAAATTAATAGGTCGTCCTCTATTAGAATGTTGGGCTTAAACATTTCGAGTGATCTTTCTTGGAAAGAACATATATATTCTATTGCAAAAAAAGCTAGTCAGTATCTGGGTTTCATTAGACGGTGTAACTTTTATTTTACCCCTATAGAAGTTCTTAAGTTATACAAGGCTTATGTTAGGCCCATTATGGAATTTAATTCATTTGTCTGGGGTGGTGCTCCAAGATCAAATCTCAAATGTCTCGATAGAATTCAAAATAGAGTTATTCACATGATTAACGATAAAAATATTGCTTTATCAATTGACTCATTAGAACACAGACGTAAAGTAGGTGCTTTATCGCTTTTTTACAAATATTATTTTGGTCATTGTTCTTCCGAAATTAAATCTCTAATACCAGCGGCGTTTGTCAACAGGGCTCCCACTCGTTTTGGTTCAAAGCAACATAGCTTCGCCTTAGATATAACCAGATGTAGAACTAACCATTTTTAATCTTCATTTTTCCCTAGAGTCACCTCTCTGTGGAATCAAATAGATCCGTCGGTCTTTCCTGTAATATTTAATTTACAGGTGTTCAAGAGGAACCTACACGCCTACTTAAAGAAACAAGCAACCCGTGAAGATTAAATATTGTTTTATATTTACTTGTAATATTTTCTCGGTCAGGGTTTTATGTAGTTTTCCCTGACCATAATGCATTGATAAAATTGGTTTTAATGTGTCGGTCGTTGTATGTTCGTGAGCGTTATTCACCTTAAAATGAAAATCAATGCAATACAGAAATCTGAGAAAATAAATTGAAACCGGCTACATACGTGATGAATGTAATGTTTATTGTAAATTACATTCATTCAGTCCCACCATGTTGCCGTGGCGTAAGCCATTAAGGGAATTATCCCTAGGCAATGTGTTAATCTAAAAAAAAATAAATAAAAAAAAAATAATTCTCGATCTCGATCTAAATCAAATTCAAATTTTCGACACCGTCGCAATTCTAGGTCATAAAATAATTCCAGTAAATCTAGAAGAAACTCACTAAATTATCAAAATTTTTCTGATCAAAATTCCGGTGATCCTTCAGCAGCTAATAATTTTACTTATTTTTATCACCAACATTTTGGTACCAAAGCTTTTATGTGTAAGCCCGGATGTCAATTTCATTGCAAAAATTCTTCAAATACCCCTATTCCAAAAAACAATTAAGTCATTCGCAATTGGCTGGATGCAATGATTTATCTCAATCCAGCCGTCTTTCAATTTTTGAAACCTATTCACAAATTCATTTTTTAAAAGATACGGGGGCAGACGTTTCCGTTTTGCCTGTTAGTTTTGTTCAGAGTCAAAGAGTCGACCCATCATTCAAGTTATTTGCAGCAAATGGTTCTACGGTAGACGCTTTCGGCACTAAAATTTTAAAATTAGACATTGGACACCGGTTTGCTCGTGGATATACATAAAAAAACGGCTCATAGACCCTTTAACGTCGTTTTTTTTACGTCGAACTTCATTTATTGTTCGAGGCACCGAAGCTTGGCGTAAAACATTGGTCCTTCGATCCGGATATCTGAACATACTTGTTGAGGAAAACCGCATGGAAACCAAACCTAATAAAGAAAAATCAACCTAATCGCAAGTATAACGATTTTGATTCATATATAATTATATACATTGATTGTTAGTTTGTAATAATCGTAAAACAATTATTGTTTTTGTTAAAAATAAATCTCGCTATTTTACTGGTTGTGAACATAAATAATAGTGAATAGTGAAAAGACAGTGCAATTGAATTTCTTAAGATGACTGAATTAATTACTTTAAAGAAAAGACGCGCATACATAAAGGGAAGTGTGACGAAGCTCCTAAAGCACATAGATGCCATAGGTATTGGCATAAACGTAGAAGACATAAAAGTGCGATTAACCAACATGGAAAGATACAGAAACGAGTTCATTGAAATTGAAAACAGGATAGTCACACTAGATAATGACGAAGAATTAGATGTTGATTTCGAAGAAAGCTACTATAAAGCAGTTGCAGGCCTAAATCTAGCATTACGATCGAAAGTGGAGCCAACCGCATCACTCAATGAAACGATGATAGATGCATCAATGGCTGGAGGTCACGTGGACGTACGATTACCAAAGATTACAATCCCATTCTTTACAGGAGAATACACCGAGTGGCAATCATTTCATGATCTATTTTGCTCCACCATACATGATAACCATCGATTAACACCATCTCAAAAGCTACAATATTTAAAGGGCACTTTGAAAGGAGAAGCAACTTCTCAAACACTTTAGCATCACAGATGCCAACTACATAGAAGCTTTAAGAAAATTGGGAGATCGATATGACCGCAAGAAACATACCATATACGCATTTATTAAAAATTTTATGTTTCAGGCAGCAGTGATTACACCAAACAGCACAAATGTCAGACGGCTATTAGATACGTCGGATGAAATCATTCGCGGGCTTAAGGCTTTAGGAGAGAATGCAGAATCGCGGGACCACTGGCTTATACATATTTTAGTTGCAAAATTATAGACGAAGATACCAATCATGCATGGGCGCAAACTTCGGCGGAGTATGATTTACCGACACTCAAACAGTTTTTTGAATTCTTGTCTAAGCGAATTGATGCACTCGAATCGTTAAAAACAACAAGCAGAAGACCTCAAGCAAGTAATTCGAAGGTTCCAATCAAAAGTCACGTCGTATCAAGTCAGCTTCAAACATGTTCATTGTGTCCTGAGGAACAACACAGGTTATTCGAATGCGTCAAATTTAATGGAATGGCAGTGGATGAGAGAAGAGCAGTTTTAAAAGGAGAACACCGATGCTTCAACTGTTTAAACAACAACCATAGTGTATTCACCTGTAAATCGAAATTCCGATGTAAACATTGTAATAAAAAGCATCACAGTTTAGTGCACGAGAGTTTACCAAGTTCAGAATCCAATTCAGCAGTGTCAACCGTTCAATCAAATGAAGCAGAATCGTCCAGTTATGCCACCAACACACACATACGAAATTCATTATTACCCACCGCTTTGGTATACGTAGCTGACGGAGCAAATGGAAAACAACTATGTAGAGCTTTGCTAGACTCTGGGTCACAAGGGTCGTTTATCACTGAAAATTGTGTAAATAGATTACGACTAAAAAGAAGTAATGCTAATCTTGCTATTTCGGGAATTGGTGCATCCATAAATGGCTATACTAAAGGACTAGTTTCATTATCAATTACACCATGGAACAAAGTAACGCCATGTTTTCAAGTTGACGCATACGTTTTTCCCAAGTTGACCGCCAGTCAATCACCAAGCTCTCGATTCATCAATCTTCGTTATTTTGAGCAATATCCATTAGCTGATCCGTACTTTTACAAAGTTGAGGAAGTTGACATAATTATCGGTGCAGACATATTTTTTGAGCTACTTTCAAATGGAAAGGTAGTAACCAACGATAAGTTAATTTTGCAGAACACGTTACTAGGTTGGGTAGTTGCGGGGAAATCAGATGAATCGAGCTCAAAGGAATCAATTACAGTTAATATTACTTCTCCCGATGATGAGTTAGACAATCTGTTGAGAAAGTTTTGGGAAATCGAATCAGCTCAAATCAAACTTCCTAATCTATCTGAAGAAGAGAAACTATGCGCGAAATATTTCGATGAAACCAGCACCGTAGACCACACTGGACGTTTTCAAGTTCGTCTTCCGTTTAAACTGCCTTCGAGCATGTTGGGAGATTCCTTTCGGACGGCAGTACAGCGGATGCATTCCATGGAAAAAAGGTTTAAAAGAGATCCAGCATTTGCATTGGAATACAAAACATTTATGTTAGAGTACATTCATCTACAACATATGAAGAAAATCGACGAAAACAACGCTAATACCAACGGCTATTATTTACCTCATCACGGTGTCATAAAAAAATCCAGCAGTACGACAAAATTGAGGGTAGTTTTCGATGGCTCGGCTAGAACCACTACAGGAAAATCTTTGAATGATTGTCTCGCAGTTGGACCAATCATCCAATCCAGTTTATATGAAATACTATCCCGTTTCAGATTGCATAAGGTCGCATTTACCGCTGACATAGAAAAAATGTATCGGCAGGTTCGTGTTGCAGCAAATGATACAAAGTACCAACGAATCATATGGAGAGATTCACCAAATAAGCCGTTTACCACCTATGAACTACAGACCGTCACCTACGGGACAGCTAGTGCAACGTATTTAGCTACGCGTGCACTAAACGAAGCAGCCGATAAATACCAAAGTCAATACCCAATAGCAGTAAATCATATCAAAAGCAACATGTACGTAGATGACCTGATGACAGGAGCAGACTCTATTGAAGAAGCCATCAGCTTAAAAGACCAAATAAACACCATGTTGTTAAGTTCAGGATTCCAGCTAAGAAAATGGCTGTCTAACGAAACTGGCATGTTGCTCAATACTATTAAACCCACCGATCAAAGTAAAGTGCTTGAAATAGAAGAATCTAATTCTATAAAAGTATTGGGATTACACTGGAATCCAAAAACGGATTATTTTCAGTTCAAAGTGCAGTTGAATGAAAAACCAACCATCACCAAAAGAGGAATATTATCAGAGTCAAGTCGCCTATTTGACCCGTTGGGATGGCTTGCTCCAGTAACCGTTAGAATCAAAATATTCTTTCAAACTTTATGGACAGAAGGTCTAGCTTGGGATGAACCATTGCCGCATAATTTAGCCGATGAATGGTTGCAAATCCGAGAGAATTTACCTAAACTTGAAACTATTAAAATAAAAAGATACCTTAATACAACCAAAACCAGTCAAATTATTCTACACGGGTTCTCCGACGCTTCTAAGTTTGCTTATTCAGCGGTCGTATATGGCCAAGTAACTACATCAGATGGGCATTCGATCATCAAGTTGCTCTCAGCTAAAACTAAAGTGGCACCTGTGAAACAAGTTTCCATTCCGCGATTAGAGTTATGCGGTGCATTATTACTAAGTAGACTTCTAACAACCGTGAAAAATTCTTTAAACATCGAAATCACTGATATTATAGCTTGGACTGATTCAACGATCGTTTTAGACTGGTTATCAGCACACCCAAACAAGTGGACCACTTTCGTTGGGAACAGAACCGGAGAAATACTTACAAGTATGAATAGGTCTCAATGGAAGCATGTCAACTCTCCAGATAATCCAGCTGATTGCGCCTCCAGGGTAATTGAACCAGAGAAACTTGAAGATTTTGATTTATGGTGGCATGGTCCCAAATGGCTAGTTAGTCCGGGGAACTGGCCAAAAGATGTAAAGAACCAATTAAACACTTCAGAAGAAATGCGAAGCCAAGCAGTACATACCCAAACATATCAATCAACTATAATAGATATGTTGATTGAAAAAATGTCCAGTTTTAGCAAAATGGTCCGAGTGTTGGCCTACATAATCCGTTTTATCAATATAAAGCTAAAACTAATTAAACGAGAGTCCGTTTCGCCATACTTACTTAGTTCCGAACTGCAAAAACCGAAGTGTCTTATATTCGTGCACATACAATACAAACATTTTCAAAGGGAGATTGACCTAATTTCATCAAATAAAGAAGTTCCAACATCGAGCAGATTGAAATACTTAACGCCGTTTATAGATAAATCAGGTGTACTACGAGTTGGAGGAAGAATTTCGAATGCAGCTATTACTTATGATGTAAAACATCCATTAATACTACCAGCAGATGATAAATTAACTGAAATGATAGTACGAGAGCACCACCTACGATACCTACATGCTGGACAAACGCTTATGATGGCCACACTTCGTCATCGGTATTGGATTTTGGGGGCAAGAAATTTAATTCGAAAAATATCACATAGCTGTTTAAAATGCGTAAAGTACAATCCAAAGGAGCTGAACCAAATCATGGGTAATCTTCCAAATCCAAGGGTGGAATTAGTCACCCCATTTTTTAAAGTTGGGGTGGACTATGCAGGTCCTTTTCAAACTCACCTAATTAGAGGAAGAGGACAAAAAACATATAAAAGCTACATATGTATTTTCGTTTGTTTGGCCACTAAAGCTGCTCACATCGAGTCTCTGACCTGACCACGGAGTCTTATATCGCCGCTCTTCGGAGATTTGTAGCCCGGAGGGGAGTATGTAAAGAAATTCACAGCGATAACGGCACAAATTTCGTTGGAGCTCGCAACCAATTATACGAGCTCTATACATTGTTAAGACAAAATTCTAATACCGTATCTCAATTTCTATTAACAGAACAAATTACATTCAAATTTATTCCACCAAGCGCTCCACACTTTGGTGGACTGTGGGAAGCTGCGGTCAAAAGTATGAAGTATCACTTGAGGAGAGTAACCGACGGGCATATACTTACCATCGAAGAAATGTCAACTTTACTTGTTGAAATAGAGGCGATGCTGAACTCCAGACCAATCTGCATACTTACAGGCGATGAGGCAGATTACCTAACACCAGGTCATTTTCTAATTGGCCGACCCATGACGCAATTACCGAGTGAAGATTTGGTAGATGTTAAATTGTCCAAGTTATCGAGATGGCAAATGCTACAACAAATCAATCAGCACATTTGAAAGAGATGGCACTTAGAGTACCTGACAAGTCTGCAGCACCGAATCAAATGGCACAAAATTTAAAACAATGTTAAAGTCGACGATGTTGTTCTTATTAAAGAAAATAATTTACCGCCCTCAAAGGGGCTATTGGGCAGAATAGTTGAATTACATCCAGGAGCAGATAACAACATTAGAGTTGTGTCCATAAAAACCACACACGGCATAATGAAACGTCCCATACACAAGCTGTGTTTGCTTCCAGTTAGTTGAATCATCCGATTCAAGGCGGCCGGGATGTTCAAGATGTTTTCTTAATATCTTAATATCATTTAATCTGAAATATGTAACTTATAATTTATCTTAGTTTAGTTAATGAATGTCTTACCTTTTTTCATATTTAAATTGAACCTTACAAATGTCACTCTATCAAAACTTAATAATAACCTGATAAATGTTGCTAGAAAATATCATTGTGTAGAATTTTGGCCATCTGCCACCAACCATAAAAACTAAATATTATACCATAACATAAGCATAACCATTGTAAAATAAAATAAATTCATTCTTACAAAACCATCATCAAAAGCGAGAGCATCAAAATAATAAAAATCAAATCAAACCTCATCATCTATATTAATCCACCACCATACCATCATTTTTACGTCGAACTTCATTTATTGTTCGAGGCACCGAAGTTTGGCGTAAAACAATACATCCTGTAGACTTTCCTTCAATGATACACCAACTTTAACAGCGATTGATAGGTTAACGACGGACCCAAGAGTATTCGACATAATCACAAAATTTCCGACAGTCATTCACGGTAACATCAACATAAACAACACTAAACATAACGTGACTCATAAACTCGAGACTATAGGACCTCCAATTGCATGCAAGACACGACGACTGGCACCGGACAAACTCATTATTGCAAAAACAGAATTCGAACATATGATGAAACTCGGGATTTGTCGACCCAGCAACAGTCCTTGGTCCAGCCCTCTGCATCTTGTGCAAAAAAAGGACGGAGATTGGAGACCGTGTGGAGATTTTCGATCACTTAACAAAGTAACGATTCCAGATCGGTATCCGATACCACATCTCCAGGATTTCACTCAACGACTTGAGGGTTGCAAAATTTTCACAACTATTGATCTTGTTCAGGCCTACCATCAAATACCAATCGAACCGGCGGACATTCCGATGACTGCAATTTCGACGCCTTTTGGACTTTTTGAATTTTGTAGAATGACTTTCGGTCTTAGGAATGCGGCACAGTCGTTCCAACGTCTTATGCATTCAGTATTACGTGGACTTGACTTCTGTTTTGTATATTTGGACGACGTGCTCATTGCCTCTAAAAATTATGACGAACATCTCGAACACATCAAAATTATCTTCGCTAAATTAAAAGAACACGGTTTAGTAGTAAATGTAGACAAATCCGTTTTTGCTAAATCAGAAATTCTCTTTTTAGGCCATTTGGTTACTGAACAAGATATTCTACCATCGACAGAGTTGGGTTCAAATCATCAAAAATTTCGAACGACCACTGACGGTAAATCAACTAAAACGTTTCTTAGGAATGATAAACTTTTATCGACGTTTCGTTCCTGGTGCTGCTGCCGATCAAGCATTACTGAACGACTACCTAAAAGGCTATGTTAAGAATAGTCGCGTTCCAATTCAGTGGTCGACAGTAGCAATTGAAGCGTTTAATAACTGCAAAAATAAACTTACGGACGCGACCTTACTTATTCATCCATCATCATCAGCACCTCTGGCCATCATGGTTGACGCTTCCGATACAGCCATCGGAGCGGTGGCTCAGCAGTTAGTTTCGGATACTTGGCAACCACTTGGTTTCTTTTCAGTACGTCTCAATGATACGCAAAAAAGATACGGTGCTTATGATCGTGAACTTCTCGCGGCTTATTCGGGTACCAAACATTTTCGACACCTTCTCGAAGGTCGTATCTTCACTCTCTATACCGATCATAAACCACTGATCTACGCTTTTAATCAGAATCCGGAAAAAGCATCTCCTCGTCAATTCAGACATTTAGATTTCATTAGTCAATTCACGACTGATATCCAACACATATCTGGTATGGATAACGTCGTCGCTGATACTCTCTCACGCATTAATCAAATTTCTATCCCTGAAAGTATTGATTATGCTGTCATCGCAGATGCTCAGTCCAATGATGAAGAACTTCAAGAAATCTTAAGGAGTAATTCTGTTCTCAAATTTGAGAAATTCCCGGTTTCATTAAATTCGAAAAGTCTTATTAGGCCATTCATTCCGCTAAATTTCCGAAAACAAGTTTTCGATGCATTTCATAATCTTTCACATCCTGGCGTCAAATCTTCTATTAAACTCTTAACACAGAACGTTATTTGGCCATCTATTAATAAAGACGTCCAGAAAATGGCTCAAAGTTGTGTAGCATGCCAAAAGGCTAAAGTCTCACGACACACTAAATCTCCACTCAGTACTTACAAATTAACTGAGTTTCTGACAATCAGTGGTATTGCGTCACATGGGTCGATAGATACACTCGCTGGCCTGAGACGATTCCAGTTTCTGATATTACTGCAGCTACCGTCGCTTTCGCGGTCTACTCACATTGGATAGCTTGCTTTGGTGTGCCAGAATTCATTGTCACGGACGGAGGCATGCAATTCGAATCACAACTTTTTAACGAACTGGCTAACTTACTCGGCTTTTAGAGAAGGAGAACAACGGCTTACAATCCAAAATGTAATGGTATGATCGAGCGATGGCATCGTGTCATTAAAAGTGCTATCATGTGCTACGACCGAACGGATTGGACCAGTATTCTCCCTTCAATCTTACTTGGACTACGAACGACTTACAGTGACGAACTAAAAACCACTCCCGCTGAACTTGTATACGGATGTACAATTCGAGTTTCGGAAACCTTTTCGGATACTACAAACGATCAAATTTTACAGTCTGACTATCCAGCATATCCAGCGACACTTCGACGAAATTCGTCCTGTACCGGCTTCTCGTCACGCTACGGACAAAATTTTTATAAGTAAAGATCTTCATACTTGCTCACATGTTTTCTTAAGGACCGATGCAGTACGCAGATCTTTACAACCACCGTATACCGGACCGTATTTAGTTATCGACCGTACTCCAAAATTTTTCACTATAGATATGAACGGACGACACGTCAAAATTTCCATCGATCGTCTCAAACCGTGCTATTCGGACACTCAGACTATGCAAACTAGAATAACCCTACCCACTCATAAACCAGAACTTCCTATTTCGATTGACGGACCTAAATTATCTTCCGTAGAGCCGAAAGCTCGCAAACAGGTTCGCTTCGACTTATCTTAAAATTATCATTATCGATAATACAACAGGCACACTAATCTCTTAAACACATTTTTTCGAGATAAGAGCCGTAGTGCTATCTAATGCGTCAATTGTTTGGTGAAAGTTTACCTCTTTGCCACTTAAATTCGATACAGTTAATGAGGTTCTGTATTCAAACCCAAATAGCTCCTAGACATATTATGTGTTATGAAATGGTTTTGATCCAACTGACACCGACATTTCTACCTTAAAAATAGTTATCCATTCATGGACTAATTACAAATCAATTAAGTGAACCTTTAATAAACCAAATCTTAACACTAAATCTACCTGAATACGATTTTAATCTTAAGGTTCCGGTTATAAACTTAAGTAATTAACATAAAATTAAAAATCCATAAATTAAGCTATTAAGGGTTAGTAGAAATGGACTCATTAGGGTTTGTCAATTGCAGGTAAATTTTTTTTTACCTAGGTCTAAAATTTTATTAAATATTTGTAAGCAGCTGAATTTCGAATTATTAAGTTTTAAGATTTTGTGAAGTAAACATCTAGTGTAATATCATGGCAGTTTATCGGTTATTATTTATAATTTTATTGGTCGGCCTTGTGACCGATATAAGTGGAACATTCATTGGGCAAACTACTATAAGGAAAAATGTGAAAAGTGAAAATTTTAAAAATTATCCAATATGGAAAATAAAGCAAAGTAATCAAATTGATTTTAAGCCAATCCCGATATTTTTAGTGTATCCAAGTAATTTCGAACAAAGTGACAATCAAGTAGTAGAGCCAACAAATGATAATAATAACGATAACCAAAATTCTATTGATACAAAACCAAATCCGGTCGATTCATCAACAAATAGCGAGGTTAACGAATTAGCACGATTAATAGGGATTGATCCGTCTATGTTACCGAGTCTTGATATGGCTATGGAACTATTAGGTACAACAACCGAAGCAGAAACTATCCAATCAATAAGAGAAATAGCATCGACACCTGAAGGTATCGAATTGATTCGAAGTTTTATAGGACCAAGTGCATCGGGTTCGGAAAATATTGAAACGTTCACACCTCAACCTGAATCAAAAACCATTGTGCAAAATGTTCCTGGTCCATTGAACACTCAACGATATTTCTTTAATGAAATATCGCCAGCGCTCGATAATAAGCATACAGATTTCCAAATATTACGAAATGTCGTTGGAACCCGTCGAGTTCCCGATAATCAATCATCACCATCGATATTTACTAGAGTTCGAAATTTTTTCACATTCCCGAGTTTGGAACAAGAAGAGCATGTAAATCCACCTCCTAAACAATTTTATCTAATTCCCCCACCCCAAAACAAACCCGTCCCATATTACTATCCCCCAAATAAAATTCAAAACAACGAACAAATCTATACCGGTGACGATTCATTACAATTTCGGCCGAGTATGAAACAGTATACGATAATGGCACCCGATATTAAAAAACGGCCGCAAAAATTATTGTATCTAAAAAATACGAATCGAAAGGAGCACGAAATGAAAAAAATTAGTGAAGGATCAAATCCAATAAGAAATGCGCAACATGATTTTTATGCTACTGGAAAAATTCATCGGGCCAAACCGGATGCCATTCGATTATTACCACTAACATTCCATCAGCAAATGTTGGCATCACAGGAACCGACTGGTAAATATTTCGCTTTTTATCTACTGAATAATTTGACATTTATAAAAATACTCGGAAATTAAAATTTTGAACCGGGTTATTATAGAATGGAACAAGAACAAGGATATTTTAAAGGAACTACATCCTTTTTTTTATCGTGTAATTTCAGAAGCACACTCAAAAAACATGGACGATAAAATGATGATTAATCGAGTTAACGATATGACCATGGACGGTTTAAATTCTTAATTAAATTTCGGATTCTATTTAATATTTTATGCTACTAATATTAATGTTAATGTTAATGTACTAGGGATGGCAAATATATTATGTTTTATTTATGTATTTTAAATTTTGATCAATATCACGCCACGATGGTGTAGCGGAAAATTGCGAAAGGATTCGAAAAAGGAACAAATCTAAAAACACGACGGTGTATTTTTAGTTTTGGTGTTCGCCACCAGATGTCATGTTGTAAATCCTTTAGTATATGATATTGTCTGTGATCGACAGCAGACAAGGCCCATTACCCATTTATCTGGTGAGCAAAGTTCATTCTTGATGAGGGCGAGTTGACCGACCGTGAAGTTGACGCCTGAGATAGGATTCCTGAACAATTTAGGACGCTGCTGAAGTCGTGAAAGACATATTCGGTCGACCAGACTCTCCAAAAAAGTTGGTACATTTATTGGATTTACTGCGATACCGATTTAAATGGTTCGATTGTATGTCAAGCAATGATGGTTCTGGAACGATGATGGGTGGCTCTCCGACAAGAAAGCGGACGGAAAACAGTGTCGTATAATCTTCGGGCCATTCGACATGGGCCACAATGGTCTCGAATTGAGACACGTCTTCGTAGAGGATGTTTCACTGTCTTCACCCCTGCCTTCCATCGGACTCCGAAATGAGGTGAAGCGGGTGGATTGAAACACCAAAACGTGTTGTCTTAATCCAACCTCAGGATTCATATTCGTTGTGCTGTGATGATGAAGAGCCGTTAGTTGACGATTGGATCCAAGAAAATTGGTGCTGAGGTCGTTGTACAAGGCTTGAACCTTGTCTCTTCGAGGGTTAAATCGCTTGAACGAGGCGATGAATGCGTTTGTGATGAGATCCGACACCATCGTCGAATTTCTCCAACGGCGAATGTCAACGGTGTATGACGTCCAATATTTGCACACTGACATTTTCGGTTTCGGAACCTTTGTTTGACCAACGGCCGAATGCATGCAAAAGATCTGCAGTTACATTCTCAGCTCCCTTCACGTGGCGGATATTGGTGGTTATTTGTCCGATGTAATCGAGTTGTCTTGCTTGACGATCACTGACTTTTTCGAGTTTGTGTGCGAAGGCAAAAGTGAACGGCTTACGATCAGTGTAAATATGACATCCTCTCCCTTTTAGCATGAATTTTAAACGTTTGACCGCCAGATACATCGCTGTGAGCTCGTGATCGTACGTACTGTATCGTAGTCACACTTGGTCGAATTGCTTCGTCAGTCTATGTCAAAAGAATTCGATCGTCCTTTTTGTTGCCAGGAATCATATCGAGTAATTTGTCTTGTGTTTTAATGTCGTTTGGCATGAACTTGCGGCAAAAAATTAGTGTTGCCAAGAAGCTTTTTAGTTGTTTGACCATCGTCGGAAGTGGAAACGCTTTGATGGCCTCAATCTTGTCAAATAGCGGTAACAGTCCCCTGATATGACACGCGATGTCCAAGGAATTGGATCTCTTGCTTTCCAAATTCGCACCTCGAAATATTTATCGGATAATTATATCGCTTGAGTCGCTCAAACAGGTGGTCGTGATGTTCTTCGGGTGTCGCTAAAACGTTGAAATGTTTAGGGAGCGTTACAAAGCCCGAATGGCGTTGTAAATTTTAATGCCTTCCTCAGCGACCGGAATTTGATGGAAAGCCTTTCGCAACCTTAGAAAAAATGGTCTTACCTGCGAAGTCCTTTAAATATGGTATAGGATAGCGATCTAGAACCGTGGTGGCGTTCAAAGCGCGATAATCCCCGCTTGGGTGCCACGATCCGTCGGACTTTTTTACCATGGTGGGGTGGGCTTGCCCAGCAACTGCTTGACGGTTGACATATTCCAGCTTTCACCAAATACTCGAATTCATTTTGAGCTGCCTTAAGTTTTTCAGGATCCAATCGGGATTTGATCGCTTTACTTATCTAGCAAATTGATTTTGGGTGACCCTGTCTGTGTAGTTGTTTATTTTTTTCGTTCTGAGCAGTGGTTGTGCAGTTGCTTGATGAAAAGCCGGCAATCGCACGATTAAGATGGCCAATACACCATACCGAAATGTGAGATATATTGCTCACAGAACTCATTTCTCAACAAGGCCATGGTTTCGCGTGCTGTGTGGCATATTGCGCCATCTTGCTGAAAACTTATATCAACCATATTCAGATGATGTAGTTTATTTCTGGAGGGTCCGTTATTTTCGGAGTGACTCGTAGCTGAAACTTGTTGTTTAATTTAAATACACCACTTTATTTGCAGATCATTTGCTCCAACATGTTTGTTGAACCCAGCTCCTACGGCCCCTGGAGTCTTAATCTAAAGCCCTTCAAAAGGCTAAGCAGGGGAGAGCAAAGCAGCTTCCCGCGTACCCGCGAGGGTTATTATTCCAGTTAGCCGCAACTTAAATGAAATGATAATTTCTGATCACTTCTGTTTGCCTGTTACACCTAACTATGATTTTTGATTTTAAATTAATGACCAAAATATCGTTGCAAGATAGGTCAAGTTGATTAAGTTTATGGCATTACCATGCATTGAACTTTATGGATAAGGTCTAGTATATTACTTATCTACGAGTGAGCACTGTGGTTCCTACACAATCTTGTTAAACTTAACGTACATATTATTATATACTGGACGGAAACCGGTCAGAACTGAACATTTTAAAACTGGAATTTCAACATAGGATTTGACAAAACGAGATAAGGTACAAAACTGGATATTTCAATACGAGATAAGGTACAAAACGAGATATAGTACAAAACTAGATATTTCAAAATTGGATAATTCAAAACGAGATAAGGTACAAAATGAGATATGGTACAACACTGGATATTTCAAAACAGGATATTTCGACATGTGATTTAAACTTAAAATGATTTTTAGGAAAGTTCTGGAATATGGCCAATTAGGGAGGAACTCGGCGAGTTATTAACCGATGTTGATGAAATTCGATACGTAGGAAGAAAATGAGATTTAAAAATGATTTTTTGGGAAAGTTCTGGAATATGGCCAGTTAGGAAGGAACTCGGCGAGTTCTTAACCGATTATGATGAAATTCTATATGTAGGATGAAAATGGGATTTAAAAATGATTTTTTGGGAAAGTTCTGGAATATGGCCAGTTAGGAAGGAACTCGGCGAGTTCTTAACCGATTATGATGAAATTCTATATGTAGGATGAAAATAGGATTTAAAAATGATTTTTTGGGAAAGTTCTGGAATATGGCCAGTTAGGAAGGAACTTGGCGAGTTCTTAACCGATTATGATGAAATTCTATATGTAGGATGAAAATGGGATTTAAAAATGATTTTTTGGGAAAGTTCTGGAATATGGCCAGTTAGGAAGGAACTCGGCGAGTTCTTAACCGATAGTGATGAAATTTGATATGTAGGATGAAAATAGGATTTAAAAATGATTTTTTGGGAAAGTTCTGGAATATGGCCAGTTAGGAAGGAACTCGGCGAGTTCTTAACCGATTATGATGAAATTCTATATGTAGGATGAAAATGGGATTTAAAAATGATTTTTTGGGAAAGTTCTGGAATATGGCCAGTTAGGAAGGAACTCGGTGAGTTCTTAACCGATTATGATGAAATTCGATATGTAGGATGAAAATAGGATTTTAAAATGATTTGTTGGGAAAGTTCTGGAATAAGGCCAGTACGGTTCCATACTTGAATATTTCTAAGGATAGAATTTTCCTTCACTTAATGTTTTTTTACTTTGTGACAAAAAGAGACAACAAGAAGGACCTGAAGGGTGCGTCAAGACTGTTGACGTGCCACCTAGGACCGAAAGAAAAAACCCTGCCGCGACAGCGGAGGATATACGAAGGAAAGTAAGTTAATCTGTTTATGCTTAGCACGGTTAAGATTAATCTTCACCATTGTAAGGCTGCCTCGGCAGCCGTGATCCTCAGACTGAACAAATCAGATGGGGATATAATTCTAGTTCAAGGACCCTGGATTAGAAAAAACAAGATCTGTGGCCTCGGTTTAAAAGAGTATAAAATTTTATACTCTTCTAGGTCCGATAAGATCAGATTTTGCATTCTTGCTAAAAATAACTTGAATATTTTTCTTCTTCCACAATTTAGTAGTGGTGACGTAACGGCAGTCGGCCTGGAGACGGAAGGCTGCGTATTTTGGCTGGTTTCAGCCTACATGGACCGAGAGAAGGAGGTTCCGCCAGATAACCTGGGGGAACTAATACTCCAAGCGGAAGGGGAAAAGATCGGAGTAATACTGGTTTGTGATGCAAATGATCATCATACAATCTGGGGAAGCACCAACATCAATGATAGGGGTGAGTACTTATTTGGTTACTTATTGGGGACTAACCTTGTCGTGTATAATGTGGGGCAAGAGCCCACTTTTATTATCAGTAACAGACAGGAGGTACTGGATGTTATTTTTGCATCAGACTTCATTATACATATTTAATATTGGCATTCACCCTGTTACCCAGAAAGTTTTCAGGAATCCTAAAAGGACTAACTGGAACAAATACGAGGAAGTGTTAGTACGACTCTTACCAATCGATGCTCCGAAGCCCCAAGCCACGGAAAAAGAGCTGGATTTCTTCGTGGAGGAAATCACAAGCGCTTGTAACTTTTCCTTAGAGCTTTCCCCAAGAAAATATCTAAGGTGAAGCAGAAACCGGTATGGTGGTCCAGGGATTTGGGAATCCTTCGTATAGAGTGGAGAAAAGCATTTAATAGAGCAAAAGGCTATAGGCAAGCTCAGGATTGGGACTCCTATAAGAAGCACCTTAAAAAGTATAAAAAGGAATTAAGGAAGGCGCAGTGGAGGTTTTGGAGACTATTATATAAAATGGAAGGTGTTTCGGAGACCTCGCGCCTCAGGAACATCTTATCTACGAGCTCAACGAGCCCTAGTTACTTAACTGAACCAGATGGGCTGTGGACAACGTCTAGTGGGGAATCATTTGCGCTCCTGTTGGAAACCCATTTCCCAGGTAGTGTAAATGTGTCGACGGAGCTTGCTAGGAATAGGGTTAAATTATCGTCGGGGTGCCTGGAGGAAATTGTGTGCAAAAACCGGATCCTATGGGTGCTAAACGGCTTTAGACCCTACAAATCGGCAGGCCCGGACGGTATCATTCCAGTGGAATTGCAAAAACACTCGTCGAGCAATCTGCCATGGCTGGTGGTGATCTTCAAGGGGTGTTTAAAGTTGAATTATATTCCTAGGAAATGGACGGAGGTTAGGGTGATTTTTATCCCAAAAACGGGGAAGAATTCAAACGCCTACATTGGAAAGACTGATTGACGTGTACATACGTGCAAAAATAAAACCCAGTAATTGGGCGACTCCTTAGCATGCGTACGGGAAAGGGAGATCTGTGGACACAGCTCTGCATTCCCTGCTGCGAACAATTGAGAAATCAATCCACTCGAAAGAGTACTGTATGGTAGCCTTTCTCGATATAGAGGGCGCCTTTAACAATGTCAGGTCGGAGGCAGTTCAGGAAAGACTGTTTTTCTTAGATGTGGACTACCCCTTAAGGAGGTTGATAAATCAGATGCTAGAATACAGGATTGTTAACGCGAAGATAGAGGAATCCACCATTAGGAGGCGAGTAGTTAGAGGAACTCCGCAAGGTGGTGTCCTATCACCTCTTCTCTGGAACATAGTAATCAATGGACTACTTTTGGAACTGGAGAGGGAGGGAATAAGAGTGATAGTGAATGAAGATGACGTAGCAATCGTGATCTTGGGTAGGTATCTAAGCACGATTAGGGACGTCATGCAACACGCGCTCTTAATCATTACAAATTGGGCTAGCAAATGTGGGCTGGGTATAAATCCATCCAAAACAGAGCTTGTACTATTCACCAAGAAATATACAATTCCGGTTGTCGCCCCTCCTATCTTAAAAGGCACGGCACTGGCCTTTACTGATAAGGCAAGATTTCTGGGCATAATTTTGGACAGAAGACTAAATTGAAAGCCCAATATTTTAGAGAGAGAGTAAAGAAGTCTACCATGGCTCTGTACTCATATAGGAACGCCGTCGGTAGGAGATGGGGTCTAAAACCAGAGCTAGTACACTGGCTCTTCACCGCTGTAGTCAGACCGATTCTGATGTATGGGGTGAGTGTGTGGTGGCCAACACTAGACAAGAAAACTTATAAGAATATGATAAAGAAGGTACAAAGAACGGCCTGCTTGCTTATAAGCGAGGCACTGAGGGCAACTCCTACACGTGCTCTGGAGGCTATGCTCTACGTTCTTCCTGTCGACATCTTTGGTAAGCAGTGAGCGGCAACTACGGCTGCACGACTCTCTGCCGTGTTTGAGTGGAAATGTCCACAGACGGGCCACTTGACGATTGGCAGTTCGCTTAAGAAGGACTTGGCGATTAGTGACTACACAATACCGATTGTATGCTTTGAAAAAGGCTTCTGGACCCTTATCCACTCAAGGGGATCCTGGCAGAATAGGTCAACAGCGGAAACTGGAAGTATACAATTCTACACTGACAGCTCCAAACTAGACGGCATAGTCGGAGCTGGAGTCTATTGTGACAAATTAAATGTGAATATATCCGTTCGGCTTCCTGATGACTGCAGTTTGTACCAAGCAGAACTCCACAAGGGATATAACAATATATGTGGACAGTCAGGCGGCAATCAAGTCGCTGGAATCAGTTTCTCTGACGTCCGCGGTGGCATTGTAATGCCGCTCATCTCTTAACAAGATGAGTGAGCATCTCAATATCCAGATAGTTTGGGTCCCCGATCACTCGGACGTTCTGGGGAACTGTAGGGCTGACGAACTTAAAGGAAAGGTACAACTATCCAATTGAAACCGGAAAGAGCAAATCTGGGAAGGCCTATAGCAGCACAGAAGAGGTGGAATAACACATGCAATGTAGCGCGGCAAGTCTGGCCGAAACTGGACTTGAAGCGCTCCAAAACACTACTACCCCTACGTAGACCTGACTTAAGTATAGTCGTGGGAGTGCTCACAGGACACTGCCTCATTCGAGAGCATGCGAGGAGGCTTGTGTCAATGGCAAATGACTTCTGTAGAAGCTGTATGGATGAGGAGGAGAAAGAGACTGTGAGCCACTTCCTCTGCTCATGTCCGGCACTAGCTTACAGGATAACTGCAATGTGCGAGATATCTTACACTACATAAGTAGCTCTGAATGGTCGCAATGAAGCTGAAACGGGAGTAGGATCCTTTGATATCACAATGGATCGTCACCGGTCTAAGTATGTGGTAGCAGCTACTTGTAACTCTTTTGGTGCTCGTTCTGTGGGTACCAACATTTTTTTATTCTGTCCATCTCTGATTTTTTTGTTTTTTAAATTAATTTGAAATTTAATTTTTTTATGTTGGTATACCTGCTCATTTCCCCTACTACTTTTTTGTTTACAAATTAAGTAACGGGGTAATGAGTAGGTATATAAAGTGGTGGTTGATTTTTGGTCGAGGAATTTTGTTTTGGTGATTATGAAAAGAGATACGATTGGTATTAAGTTAATCACTTTGATTTAAAAATAGAAAGAAAAGAATAGAAAGAAATAGAAAAATGGTGAAAAAGCAAAAGAAAAATTGAAATTTGCTTGTTAATAATTAGTTAGAAAATTAGAAATATAAATATAATTAGTAAGAAATTAATAATAATAAATGTCAATGATAAAATAAATTCAAAGGAATAATTTTGTGTAAAAAGAAAAGTGAAGAGAAACTGAATAGAACTGTATGTATATTCAAAAATAGTTTAAGTGAATTGAAAATTATAATTAAATTACATATCAATAAAAACTAAGATAGTGTATTCAAATATATTAATAAAAAATAAAATAAAAAAATACATTATGTCTGATCTCCGATCAACCTTTGAAAAATAACTGTTATGGGTGGTGGTAAAAGTAAAATGAAAATAAAATAAAATTATAACGCATGGACGATATTGTGTTTTGTACAAAGATTTTCTTAAAAGCATAACCAAAAAGCCAAATAATAGTAATTATAATAATAATCGTAATCATAATTATAATAATAATCGTAATAATAATAATTCTAGAAGTATTAATAACAGTTATACAATAAAAAAATTAAAAACTAAAAATATTAGTAACAGCTATAATATCTGCGTAGCAATAGTGATAATAGCAGCAACATTATACCAACATCATCATCACCACATAACTTATCATCAATCAACAACAACAACAACTACATAAAATTTAAAATAAACGCATTTGTTTTGTTTTGTAATATTAAGGCTTATGTTGGTGGAGGGGATAGTGTAAGTTTTTTTTATTTTAATTAAGACATTTTTTTATTATTTTTTTTTCTAAATATATATAGTTTCTGAAATCGTTATTTTTGTTAAATAAATTTTTTTTGTATTACTTTCTCCTGATTTTAGCTGGGTTCATTTATTTTTTTTGTCGTTTCGTTCTCTGAGTAATGTAATCTAACCATAATAAAATTGTATAACAGTTGTGAATGTGAATGTTGTGGTACGTGTTGGAGTCCAATTAGACATGGTAAGTTGTTCCTCGCATTGTACCTCTTCTTTTCACCCCCTTTTTTAATTTTCCCGTACTTCCTTTCCTGCGGTCTGACAAGACTCGCTAATGTTTCGGAAAACCCCACGCCCTCACCCTTAGCTTTAGTTGGCCTCAGATGACCGCTCCGAAACCGCTCAGTGAGTAAAAATTTCTGTTAACGGGTCAATTTTCTTGTTGGTCCCGTTACACACTCTAACCTAACCTAACCTATTAAATGTAATAGGCAAGCAGAAATAAAAATATAAGTTCAAATTTATATGATATTACCTTAGTGTCTTAGGTTTGATGATTGTGCAATTTCAGGTTCTTCTACATATATATACGTACATAACTAGGATGACCAGGATCACATTTATTTTTTTTCTATTTTTTCCCCATAGTATTCAAATTGTAAGACCCTATTACAATTAATCCTGGTCATAATATGAAATATGAATGCATTTTGCATTTTTCCTATTTATGTTTTTACTAGATAAAGTAGAACCTGAGTGTAACATGGTGAATCATGATTCCCAATCAATAAAATAAAATAAATTATCAATTGCAAATCAAACAATAACATTTACGTCGCTTATTTATACAACTCGTTTGTGTACAGGGGTAAAGATAAACTGAAGTTTGAAGGTCTTACTAAATGTTTGTCTAACATAATATATAAACTTTCGATTCTGGCAATTAATATTTTTCTTAATTTTATTTAGGCATAATTACATCATCGGTCAACGTAGAACGTTCTTAGTATCTTAGAACAAGGTATTTTAAGTACTGAGCAAATATTTCAGGATCTGTCACGTCTTTGAGAATTTTGGCAAATCTTAATTTACATGGTCGTTTAATTTGGATTATAGAAAATCAGCCAGCCAATTAAATTTGATATGCATAAGTGAATTAATCAGGTTTCGATTAATTTATGCCGATTAATAATATAACCTTGAATAGTTTCCTGCATAAACTTCTTATTTGTTGAACTCAACTTATTATTATTAAATTTTGGTTATACGTGCCAATAGAATTGACCTAGAATTGTATAAATGTTGATTTATAACAAAAAATTTCCACAGCTAGATGTAAAGAAAGTCTTACCGAATACCGTCGTATGTTTTGCCACAGACAGTAGTAAGAAATGGAAAATTCAAGTGGTAGTTTAGTGGAAATTTTCATTGAGTGCATTTAGATACAGGGAATTACCACGTTTGAGTGTATATTTGTTTTGATTTTAACTTCAAGTGAATATACAATACTCAAAGTGTATAGACAATTTTCTTAAGAATTTAGCTGTAATTTTATAAACAACAAAACGCAGTAAAACAATTAATCAGACGCCTCGTCAATAGTATATTTCGGATCCTCTCTAATCCTTTGCCAGACAGAAAAATACTATAATAAAACTTAACAGTTTGAAGCAAATATGGTTAGTTTGAGGAAGAGTATTGCCTTAGATGCGCAAAACTAGAGCTTTGCTAGAAGAGCGGTTATTGACTTGTAGAAGGCATAAATTTTAAGAGATTTATGACAAAAACCTTCGTGTTAACATTGAAGCTGTACTTGACCCTGGGAAGAAACATTTATCAGTTTTACAAATTGCTCAACCTGCAAGGATCAATGATATCCTATTACGAGCTTACCCTGGCTATGCGGAGACTAGAATTCCATTGTCGGAACGCTCCGCTATAGTTAGATCGGTAACAGTCTCAATGTGAATAGCTTTAACTGATAAGCAGATAAATATCCACATGTAGCCCTTTGCTAAAATTCCCTTTACCTTTTCTCGCCGTTAGATAAATTGGTCCTGCAAAATCAACACCGCAGTTCTCGAATGGTCTTGTCAGAGTAATTCTGGCTCCCGATAAATTCCCCATTAATTGGTTCGTAGTTTTAGCTGTTACGGACTTTACTTCGTCCGTTAATCCCCAATATTTTTGTCCTTTTTAGCTGCATGTAAGTGTTAACCCAGCGTGAATTTTGACAAATGAACATCCCATACAACTCTTGCTGTAAATATCTGCTTTTGTGGCATTGAGGCATTCGTATTGGCATCTTTAATTTTCGTCGCTGTTAACTGCGCTGTTAGTCTCATTTTTGAATTTTTTATGTTGTTTATGAACCTGTATGCATGCATAATTACTAATTATTATGTCATAATTACTTTGAGTCAAGAGTCGAAATTGGGGAAATATACGTACGAGAACTTCATCGCTGAGATGCACTCAATGTTGGTGTACCATCTACACCAACCATGGAACAAGGCGAAGAGTTCACCTACCCAGAACCTAAAGCGTTTGCCAGCTCACCTTCCTGTCCAAAACAACTGTCACAGCCCATGACAGTATTTAACCGGATGATCAAACAACAACACATAAAAATGCGAAGCTTGGGCAAGTACATAAATGGCGCACAAAACCCTCGGAGACCTTCGGGCGACGTGTTACAATACGCGGATTTTTTATCTAAGAAATAAACAGTGGCACTAACCTGTGGGTGGCGTGTTTCGCAGACCTTAATCATCCACTTCTGATCCACCTCGACTAACGAGGTTTTATGTTGGTTTCCTGGGTTTTCGTCTTACACCCACTGTTTTTGGGGAACCGCTCAGAACTGGACATTTTAAAACAGGATATTTCAAAATAGGATTTGACAAAACGAGATAAGGTACAAAACTGGATATTTCAAAACTGGATATTTTAAAACGAGATAAGATACAATACGAGATATGGTACAAAACTGGTTATTTCAAAACAGGATATTTCGACATGTGATTTAAACTTAAAATGATTTTTTAGGAAAGTACTGGAATATGGCCAATTAGGAAGGAACTCGGCGAGTTCTTAACCGATTTTGATGAAATTCGATATGTAGGAAGAAAATGAGATTTTAAAATGATTTTTTGGAAAAGTTCTAGAATATGGCCAGTTAGGAAGGAACTCGGTGATTTCTTAACCGATTATGATGAAATTCGATATGTAGGATGAAAATAGGATTTAAAAATGATTTTTTAGGAAAGTTCTGAAATATGGCCAATTAGGAAGGAGCTCGACGAGTTCTTAACCGATTATGATGAAATTCGATATGTAGGATGAAAATGGGATTTTAAAATGATTTTTTGGGAAAGTTCTGGAATAAGGCCAGTATGGTTCCACACTTGAATATTTTTAAGGAGAGAAATAGAATTTTCCTTCACTTAATGTTTTTTTTCTTTAATTGTATAATTAAATCTGATTTTAAAATCTTTTTTGGGAAAACCTCTGGAATATGGCCAGTAAGGTTTCATACTTCAATAATTTTAAGCAGAGAGATAGAATTTTCCTTCACCTAATGGTTTTTTTAATTGCTGCTTTTCTCATCTTATTAAAATAATCATTGACTTGATCGAGTTTACTATCAGTAAAATTTATCTTCATCTATTTTTTATTTTTCTACTTAATATAAATTTTCTTCTCTTTAGAGAATTTATGTGAGAAAAATTAATTAAAAAATTAAAGAAAAAGAAAATAAATTATAAAATCATTTTCAGTTAAAAGCCGTATTATTTGATTATTTAATATAAACAAGATCGAGCTCTATAATGAACATTACATTAAAAATCATCTACATAATATAATACATACATATTGTTATTTAGTAGCGATAGAAAAATTCCAATTTTGAACAGTTAAAAAATGTAATTATTTACGATTTGGAAATTCCTTTTTTTTCACTGTTCGATAGCACAGTTCACTAGCACATATCGAATTTCATCAAAATCGGTTAAAAACTCGCCGAGTTCCTTCCTAACTGGCCATATTCCAGAACTTTCCCAAAAATTATTTTAAAGTCCCATTTTCTTCCTACATATCGAATTTCATCATAATCGGTTAAGAACTCCCCGAGTTTCTTCCTAATTGGCCATATTCCAGAACATTTCCAAAACATCATTTAAAAATTTTATTTTCATCCTACGTATCGAATTTCATCAAAATCGGCTAAGAACTCGCCGAGTTCCTTCCTAACTGGCCATATTCCAGAACTTTTCAAAAAAATCATTTTAAAATCACATTCCCATCCTACATATAAAATTTCATCATAATCGGTTAAGAACTCGCCGAGTTCCTTCCTAATTGGCCATATTCCAGAACTTTTCCAAAAAATCATTTTAAAATCCCATTCCTATCCTACATACAGAATTTCATCATAATCGGTTAAGAACTCGCCGAGTTCCTCCCTGATTGGCCATATTCCAGAACTTTCCTAAAAAATCATTTTAAGTTTAAATCACATGTCGATATATCCTGTTTTGAAATATCCAGTTTTGTACCGTATCTCTTTTTGTACCATATCTCGTTTTAAAATATCCAGTTTTGATATATCCAGTTTTGTACCATATCTTGTTTTGACCTTATCTCGTTTTGAAATATCCAGTTTTCTACCATATCTAGTTTTGTACCTTATCTCGTTTTAAAATATCCAGTTTTGAATTATCCTGTTTCGTCAAATCCAGTTGTAAAATATCCAGTTTCGACCGGTACCCCTTTTTTTGATATAATCAAAAAAATTTAATTAAATCTTATCTTACAAATGACTTCATAATCAATTGCGTATTTACTTTCTTGTGGAACCACAAATCAATTCTTTTCTTTATTTTATCTCCTTTAACGTCTCCTCGACATTCTGTATATCATCTCACCAATGGGGCATGCTATACGAGTTTTTTTGTGTTAGTTCAATTCTCATTCGTAGATGGCTATAGCGTAGAATAGGTTTACATCATTTATCGTTTAAGCAATTTAAGCATTAATACGAGTATGTATTTGCAACAAAAACGTCTCTATAGAAAGACCAACTCATTTTTTCGTACACTTATATTACTACATATCCGCCTCAATAAAGTAGTATTGGTACGATAACAAATAACAAAGAAAAAATAACATAAAAAAACTAACTTTATTAGTGTTAGTAAAAAGTATTTTTTTGTTTTTATTTTACGCTTTATCTGTACACAACCAATACTACATCAGAAAGGCGCCTTGTCCCGTTAAATTTTTGAATTTGCAAACATAAAAATTTTATTAGATTAGTTAACTTAATTAGATTATGGTTATGTGTGTGAATGTGCGTGTACCACAAGAAGTAATGAAGTGGATCGTGGACTCTGTCGATTTTCCCAGAGACCAGGTGGTATATAGATTATAGAGTAGTAGATTGTAGTTGGTATATATACATATGGTAATGCATGATAATGTATTGAGTACATATTTTAAATATAACATTTATAACTACATAATTTTAGTACATAACACAAGTTAGTACATAATTGGTTTTTTAATCGATTGTTTCTCGTAAATATTTATTCAATACATTTAAATGCATTTAACGGGCAAAATATTGTGTGATGTTAAATGTGTTGTTTCTGGTTTGTGAAAAATCTGTAAAAAAATATATATGTATAATAATATATAATATATATTATATACATTTTGTATTTATTGTATATAAGTGTATATAAGCATGTATAAATATTAAATTTATTTTGTGTATATAACAAAGGAGGAAAAGGGAAAAAAGTAAAATTTCATATAAGTGTCACGGGTATTATTACAGTTACTTTTCAGTTATTTTATTTTGTTTTTGAGTAAATATATGTACACATGGTTATTTCTTTTATACGCTTATATGTATTTTGCTTTTTGCTTCTCTAAAATGAATGAGATAAATATTATAAAACAGGGTGGTAATGAATATATTTACTGCAATATACTTGCATGCAATTAATTTATTCATGTTTTGTGTCAAGTGCGGTGTTGGATTTTTGGCGATTACATGATGTGTTTGTCGTTCAATTGATTTGTAATGTTGGGTCAATTTTTTTAAGGTCTGCTTGTATGAATTTTGAAGTTTTGTCATGGACAACTATAGATGACTATCTTGTATAGTCCGGGGCGGGGGATTCCCATGGGAGGATTGAAGTATTTTGGGTGCACAAGGATTTTGCCATTACCTCTTTGCTTCTTTCTAGCTTACATTGACCTCCTTCCGAACGCCTGTGCACACACAGGCGGACCACAGTCCTGTATTGGAAGATAAGAAGTTTTTTCTTTACCGATCGACGTTTTTAGGTGTTTTTTGGAAGGAGTATCGTGGGGACCGGGCGGCACGTGAGGGGTGTGTTGTTGTTTGACGGAGGAGGTAAGCAGGGGGAAAAGTATGGATTTTTTATGAGTTTGGCACCGCCTTGTTACCGTCGATTTGTTTTGTTTTTGCGTTTTTCCTACAAATAGATTTCTTTTTGTGCGGTTCGTGTGGGTTGGAAGGGTCGGGGAGGTGATGGCAAAATACTGTGTGCCTTGTTGTTGGGGATTACATCGGTAATTTTCATAGAATGTTTTAGTTTTTTGTGGGAGTTTTTTGCCCGTGCGGGATCGTCATCTATAGTTGTCTATAGTTTTCTGTCAAATGGGGTGTATATGAGTTGGATTTCTGGCGATTATTAAGTGAGTATAAATTAGGTTTTCGGTGATTATATGACGTGTTTGTCGTAGAGCGGTTAATTCGATTGATCTGTAATGTTTGATCAAATTTATAAATTCTAATTTATATTATTTTATAATTTTTATAATTTCATATTTTTATAAATGTAAAAATTTAATTATTTGTAAATTCCAGGCAAAAACTAATCCAATTTATTACAGCCTGCGGCTTGCTGAAATTATATTATTATATTATTATATTATCAGTTAATTAATTTGTAATTTCAGATTAAAATAACAGATGAATGGTGATACACTAGAGTTGCTGACAAGAGATGCTCAAATGCGGAGCAGTTCAGTAAAATTGTGATTGTCTTATGCTAACAGCAGTTCGAATATTGGCTACCGGGAAACCGAACCAATTCTGTCATTACTGACATATCTTTCCTTTCCCTACCCTAGTAAAAATTTACTAACTATTGGCCGCCATGGTGTCTGTAACCGAGTCGATCTCAATAATTTAACTAATATCCTGCCTGGTCCTTCCAAGTTAATGTAAAACGGGTGTACGGTGGGCCCGGCTAAATATCCGGGAGATCCTGGTTAGTCCTTGGTCGTACATTCTAAATCAATCAATCAATCAAAAAATTAGTTAACTTAATTAGATTATGTATACGTAATGGTTAGATCTTGTTCTGTGTCGATTTTCCAGCTCAATCCAAATAAATCAATCGTTGGTGTGGTACATTAAAAATTAATTGCATTTAAACATACAAATACTGAATACTTTCAATGATCGTTAAAAGGAACACCTTGACCTCGGGTTGCCCATTAAATTTTCTGCCGATCTTTAAATGTGATATAATTAAAAAAATTTAAGTTAAGTAGCGACAATGTATTATGCAATAATAATGGGAAGAAACGTTTCTTTGAATAGATTTTCGACAGTATATTGCCGGAGAAGAAATGCCGAAATGCACAAGTATTCGGTGTGTCTTTCTGAAAACAGTATGTCATCAATCGATATTTGTTCTAAATTTCTGCCATCTGTAGTACGATACCAACAAATGATATATGGTCATAAACTAAAATGAATAAATGAATACACATGAGAATGTATTGTAAATAAAAAAAACGTGTCTATATATGATTTAGAAAATAGTGTAAAATAAAATAAACATCCCCATACTATAAAACAAAAAAGAGAGTAAAAATTGTCAAAAAAATAATTTAAAAGACAAAGTTAATGTTATCTCTTTCCTACACAAAACACAAATAACAAAAAAAGAGACGAAAAAATTCTCAATTATCCATACACATTAAATAGTGTGCGTAACTTAGAGATAAAAATGTTAAATAGTGGTAGTAGGAATGAGAACATTAAACATTTTTTGGTATGGATTTTCATAGCACCAATACACTCAATTGCTTATATAGGTTTTGTTTAGCTATGTCAACGAAAGTTACAAGAAGGCTTGTATAATAGAGAGGGTTTTGACCGCTTATATAAAACATTTGTGCTGGTTTTGGTAGAATAACGATGAATATGTGGTAGTGTGGTGTAAAAATAACTGTACGTAAACAGTTCGTATACTGTACAATTTTGATGTATACATTTTTGCGCCGGGAGGAATGGTGTTCTGTTTTGTCTTTTAGTTATTTGTATTAAGTTTGTATTAAGTATCTTGTATTTTGTGTTATTTTAGTGTTTTATATTGAGTATATATAAATGCATATATATATATATATATATATATATATATATATATATATATATATATATATATATATATATATATATATATATATATATATAAATATGGAATGTGCGCATAAGATTAGCACCACAACTCCGCTCTCTCTGTTCAAACTTCTGTCCTATTTCTTACTTATCTTTCATGGTTCTTTCCTTTGCCCGTTGCAACTACTGCATAAACAGTATGTGGTTATCATGTATCCAACTCTCGAATTCGATCGAATTAACTGTTTTATAACGAATACACAAGCACGACATTGAAAATCGTATTTTATTCACTTAAATAGAATTAATATTACTGAAATTAATTTAAATAAAATTTAAATAAGACAATTAAACGCTCGAATTCAATCGAATTAACTGTTTTATAACAAATACCCGCCGTAAAGCAAGTACACAACTGAACAAAAAAATGACGCATAAAATTAAATGAAACTAATTCTTGAAACGGGTATCTAAAAAGAAAAAAAATATATATATAAGAAAGTGGTAGACTAACCTATTGTCCGGTTGTTTGGTGACTTCTCGGTTCATGTTTTTTATCCTTTCCACCTCATAGGCACTGACCTGGCCAGAGGGCCGTGGTTGATTGAGATGGCACATCTATCTACCAAGAAACAAAACATAACAAACACATCACAAGAAAAATGAAGATACACCACACAGATTTGTCTGACGCAAACTCTAAGAAACGAGCGTGTCACCGACATTGCTGCCCTGTACTGCAGCAATGTCGGTGAACCGCGGGTAGTGCAGTACACGGATTATCCACAGATGGCAGGTCGAGCAAATAGTAGGGGTTGCCCGACGCGTCGGCAAAGTTGATAAAAGCAGACGGAAAGTAGAAAAAAGTCTCTTAGGTGTGGTACCGTGGTGGAATAAAGGTCGAGTTTTTTTTTGTTTTTGTGAGAAGAGAAAAACCATTGCGAAGAAGCGTAGAAGGTGGACAACAATACAGGTGAGTGCCATACAGGTGAGTGAGATGACGGCATGTCACTGACGGATTTTTTGTTGAGGGTAGATATGCACGCCAGAGCTATGGGACTAAATAAAAGCGATTTATTCCAAGGGATATTTATGCTATTGAAAGGCTCCGCCATGGAGTGGTACGAGGTATATGGTGAGGAATTTTTTGGCTGGGCACACCTAGTTAGCGCCCTAAAGACAAGATTTCTTCCACAGAACTATGATTTCATCATGAGGGAGGAAATCCTCATGAGACTTCAGCAGCCAAGAGAAACCGTTGCAAAATTCCTAACACAAATTGAGAAGATGTTTAGGAAGATTTATCCTCCGCTCGAAGAGGAATATAAGCTGTATGTCCTACAGCGCAACATGACACAACAATATGCCCTTCAATTTGCGTTGGTAAAGGTGAGCACGGCCGCTGAATTAATGCAGCAATGCAAAAGGATAGACGACAGTAAATTTGTACAGGCTCGAAAATCACAGATCGAATTAAAAGGGAAGGCATTAGAGGCAGCGTGCTTCCCTGCAAAAAGGCAGGCGGCAAATAAGCAGTATGCGGCGGTGGAAGAGCAAGGTGAGCAGAAACAGGAAGTGGTGGCGGTGCGAGTAACGAGAGAACCAGCGCCTGGGCGATTAAACAGAGCCATTCAAAAAGAATTTGGTCGAAGGATGTTTGAGTGCTGGAATTGTAAGAGACCGGGTTATGGACACTTTGATTGCCCTGAGCCATGGAGCAGAGTATACTGCTGGTGTTGTGGACGAGAGGGGGTGATAGCCACAAATTGCCCAAGGGATCATAAGGAAGCCAAACAGTTGTTCGCGGAAGGAACCACACACACAGTGGAAAACGAGAGATCGGAAGTGTAGGGGATCACCACTCTCCGAGTAATACATTTATCCCCATAAACTCACCTGGAAGACCCAACCACGAAGCGAACGGCAGCAAGACGATGAGACCACGACTAAGAAGACACGAGAGCCAAGCACAAAGAGCAATCACCGACCATCAGTAGGAGTTCTCAAACCGACAGTGATATGAGAGAGGCGAAGCCAGAGGATGGAATCGCCTGTGTTTTGCAGTAGACGGCGACGATCGACTACATGTAGAGGTTGATATATTGGGGTATGGTTTGGTGGGGTTGCTGGAGGTAAGGCATTTGGCTTGCTGTCGCGTTTGGGAATTAACTTGGTTCCGCACAAAGCACGGATAAAAATGGCGGACTGCACAGTACACTGCATTGGATTTTCGGCGGATGTGCCGTATTCGGCCTATGAGCAATGTCAGGTAGTTAAGACATTGGTGGCGCCGACTATCGCTACTGAATTAATATGCGGAATGGATTTCTGGAGGGCAATTGGCATTCGACCGTCGCAGTGGTAAATGAGGAGATGACGAGGCATCGTTTGAGTGAGAAAAACAGGATGATATTAAACGAAGTGACGAAATGATACCTCGCTACGATCCCGGACAAACTGGGATGTGCCTCGTTAATTAAACATGAGATCGATACTGGCGACACAAGAGCCGTACGGTTGAGAACACGTCGTCTCACCCTATCAGCAAAAGGCGATGAACGAGGAGATGGATCGAATGCTGAGGCTGCGAGTGATTGAGCCAGCAGGTCCTTCGGAATGGGCACTCCCGGTAGTCTGCGTAATAAAACCATCCGGAAAGATTCGGTTTTGTCTGGACGCATGCAGGCTAAATGAGGTTACGGTTAAGGATACCTACCCACTCCCTTATATAAGTAGGATTTTAGGTAGGTTATCCGGTACATAATACCTATCCTGCATTAACTTAAGCGATGCATTCTGGTAAATTGAGCTAAGTTCTGGTGCGCGACCCAAAATGGCGTTCATTGTGCCTGGTAGAGGATTGTTTCAATACCGGAGAATGCCTTTTGGGTTGTGTAATGCCAGCCAAACTCTGTGCGAGTTGGACCACGTACTCGGGGTCGATTTGGAACCAAGGGTGTCCGTTTATTTGAACGACATTATTGTCATGTCGCAGACGTTCGAAGAACATATGGTACTGCTGAAAGTGGTGGCCGAA
This sequence comes from Tipula confusa, assembly GCA_963556175.1. Taxonomy (NCBI): domain Eukaryota; kingdom Metazoa; phylum Arthropoda; class Insecta; order Diptera; family Tipulidae; genus Tipula; species Tipula confusa. The sequence continues at coordinate 9,780,074 of OY744478.1, read as the reverse complement.
CGACGTTGCCAGGCTAATCTCAAATTAGTTTGGAGAAGTCGCGATTCTGTCTAACGGAAATAAAATATTTGGGGTATATATTGGACAAACATGAATTGAGAGTAGATCCCGACAAAATAACTGGAGTCCTGAATTTTGCGACACCGAAATGTATTAAAGACGTCAGGAGGTTGATTGGGTTGGTGGGATGGTATCGCGGGATGGTATTTGGATTTTTCCGAAATAACAGCACCGATCACAAATCTCTTTAAAAAAACGAGTAAGTCGTTTCCCTAGCCCGAAGATGCGCAGAAGGCCTTCACAAAGTTAAAATCGCTCCTGGTGTCCGCACCAATACTATGGTCAATCCGGATTTTGGCAAAGAATTCACGATACAGACAGATGCATCCGATACTGGTATTGAAGCTGTCCTGACGCAGGAAGATGAAGAGGGGAAAGAGTCATAGCCTTCATGAGCTAGAAACTTACGTCGACGCAGCGAAAATATCCGGCAACGGAGAGGGAGTGCATGGCGGTGGTGTTCGCCGTCTAGAAATTTAAACCATATATCGATGGCGTGAAGTTCAGGGTGATCAAAGACTGTGCCTCGTTAATATGGTTAAGGAATTTGAAAGATAGCACGCTGGTTAATGAAATTGCAGCAGTTTGATTTCAAACTCCTTTCCCGTGCGGTGGAGACTATCGAAATCGATGCACCGGTTGGGAAGGATGACTCAACATATCAACGTGTGAAAGAAGGAGTTCAGCAAAGGCCAGAAAGCTATTCCAAAATAAAGTGAAAAGACACATCGTCAACGCACCATGGTCACCATGGTAATTATATAATTTGCTAAATGTCATGCACAACGGCTACTAATTCACCGTTTTAACATATAGAGGCCATCTAACTACTGAATAATACGGATTTAGTTAGAAGCTTTTTGAGTTAGTGTAAAATCAGTTAAAATTTTAATCTTTATCTAGCGCACAACAAAAGCGCGATCAAATAATGAATGTCAAAACTAAGGCTTACATCGATGGATGAACCTTTAAATTTCAGTAAAATGTTAGAATAAAATTGTTTATTAGTCTTAATTAGACTCGATTGTAATTAAAAAAGAAAAAAAACTTCATATTTGAACTTCCAGGAACTCTTAAGTTAGAATACATCATTCATTGTTTTTTTAAACAAAATAATCGTAAATAAAATTATAATACACCGTTACCCATATAAATTATAAATCTGGCTATAAAACTAAAATAAATAAGCGCATGTTGCGATATCTACTGTGAATTCCCCTATATCTATGAAGTCATCTTATTCCTGTAGTTACACGATTTTAAATCGTCATCATGCGTCACTCTATCAAATAATTACATTATCTATATAATAAAAACTTCTTAACATTTTCTTAACCGACTAGTCTCTTAACAATAAGGTTGTCCAACGATACATATTTTTATTACGCAACAAAATTTAGGTAATCAACTTTTTTGTCATGAATGGCGTACTCGTAATTCATTATGTTGAAAACATTGTTATTTTATACCATTGAAAATTTGCGGTCAGCCAACCATTTTTTGCTCTATCATAATTTTATGTAGCTTAACGTAAAATCATATACATACATATATATCTAAAATAAAAGGCCTTCACTTCTATAAAATTTAATAACAAATCTGCATTTATTTTACTCATAGCTGCACGAGATGTTTCAACGACCTCATTCATTTTCAATATCGAAATACCGGTCGTAAACCGTTGCAAAATCCATTATAAACGGTTTGATTGGTACGAAATTATTTTTTTGTTTTTGTATCGATTTTGACCTAGTCATAAGTTATGTTAACAAGCATATTATAGCATGTTTACAATTTTATATGTTTTATATGGTCCCTGTGGTTGAGGGACACTCTCATGCCTTGTGAACGACTTCTAAACGAGCGTGTTATCCGTAGAATTCAACCACAGCACTATCCGCTGATCGTAGGAGGCGACTAAACCAAGTTTGGATCGGTGGGCTAGCTACCCGCATCCGTAATTATTAAATATATCAATAAAAAGACCATACCCAATAGAGATTGGTGATTGGCCGCACTCCCAATACAATCTAGCGACTGATCGAATTGGTCCGAGTTTATCATTTAATCACAGCCGCATCTGAAGATATTTACAAGACCGCCATTACTACTCCATTTAGATTATTTGAGTTTACTCGAATGCCCTCTGAACTACGCAATGCCGTACAATCCTTCCAACGATTCATTAACGAGATTGCCAAGGATCTCGACTTTATATGTTTGTCAACATTGACGACATACTTGTAGCCTCAACATCGGAGGAACAACACATGTTTCAACTGGAAACACTGTTTCAGAAACTTTCTGAATACGAGGTGATCATCAAGAGTTCGAAATGCATTTTCGGCACTAGCTCCTTAGATTTCCTCACAAAATAATCCCAAATGGTATTTTGCCATCCACTGAACGAATTAATGCATTTCACTTGATCACTTAGCTCACATTACGTTATTGGCACATACAGTACACGACGGTAAACTTAGTGCCAAACCGACGCCTCGAGCACTGATAAGGCGCTGTGTTACAACACTCAAATAATGGAGATTGTGAGCCGCTTGGATTCTTTTTAAAGAAATTTTTCATGGAATAACTATCACGCATTTTCTGGATTTTAAAAATTTCAGATTTATGGTGCAAATTTCACAGTTTTCATGAGCTTAACTGTCATGCATTTTCTTGGTTTTGGAATGTTTTGATTTATGGCTCAATTTCCCAGTTTTCATGGACTTAACCATCATACATTTTCTGGATTTTAAAAATTTTCATGAAAGTTTGAAATTTTCGAACTTTCACAGTTTTCATGGGTACCATGCATTTTCCAGATTTTTTCAATTTTCGATTAATGGCGAAAATTTCACAGTTTTCATGAGCAATTTTCTGGTTTTGGAATTTTTGATTTATGTCGTAAATTTCATAGTTTTCATGGACTAACTATTACGCATTTTCTGGAATTGGAAAATTTCAGGTTTATGGCGCAAATTTCAGAGTTTTCATGAGCTTAACCGTCATGCATTTTCTTGATTTTGGAATATTTGATTTATGGCTAAATTTTACAGTTTTCATCGGCTAACCATCGGCTAATCATGCATTTTCTGGATTTTGAAATTTTTTAATTTATGTCGTATTTTTCACAGTTTTATGAGCCTCACGCATTTTCTGGGTTTTGTAAATTTTCGATTTATGGCGTAAAATTCACAATTTCATGGGCTAACCAATCTGCATTTTCTAGATTTTGGAATATTTTCGATTTGAGGCGTAAATTTCACAGTTTTCATGGACTATCCATGATACATTTTCTGGATTTTGGAATATTTGATTTATGGCGTAAACTTCACCATTTTTATGGGCTTAGCATAATGCAATTTCTGATATTGAAATTTTTTGATTTATGGCTAAATTTTCCAGTTTTCATGGGCTAACCATAATGCATTTTCTGATATTGAAATTTTTAGATTTATGGCGCAAATTTCATAGTTTTCATCATGCATTTTTTGAATTTTTAAAATTTTCTAGTTATGGTAATTTTCTGGTTTTGAAATTTTCGATTTATGTCGTAAATTTCAAAGTTTTCATGAACTAACTATCACGCATTTTCTGGAATTTAATAATTTCAGATTTAGGGCGCAAATTTCATAGTTTTCATGAGCTTAACCGTCATGCATTTTCTTGATTTTTGAATGTTTTGATTTATGGCTGAATTTCCCAGTTTTCATGGACTTAACCATCATGCATTTTCTGAATTTTTCTAATTTTCGATTTATGGCTAAATTTCCCAGTTTTCATGGACTTAACAATCATGCATTTTCTGAATTTTCATTAGCAAAAAAGAATTTTCATTTTTCTGGTTTTGGGATTTTCGATTTATTTTCTGGATTTTGTAAATTTTCGATTTATGGCGTAAAATTCACAATTTCATGGGCTTACTATTATGCAATTTCTAGATTTTGGAATATTTTCGATTTAAGGATTAAATTTCCCAGTTTTCATGGGCAAACCATCACGCATTTTTTGGATTTTAGAATTTTTGATTTATGGCGTAAATTTTACCGTTTTTATGGGTTAACCATCACGCATTTTCTGGATTTTGTAAATTTTCGATTTATGGCGTAAAATTCGAAATTTAATGGAGTAACCGTTATGCATTTTCGATTTTGGAATGTTTTGATTTATGGCTAAATTTCCCAGTTTTCATGGACTTAACAATCATGCATTTTCCGAATTTTCATTAGCAAAAAAGAATTTTCATTTTTCTGGTTTTGGGATTTTCGATTTATGTCGTAACTTTCACAGTTTTAATGGGCATCATGCATTTTCCGGATTTTTCCAATATTCGATTTATGGCGAAAATTTCACAGTTTTCGTGAGCTAACAACCATCATGCATTTTCTGGATTTTGGAATTTTTGATTTATGGCGTAAATTTTACAGTTTTCATGGGTTAACCATCACGCATTTTCTTGATTTTGTAAATTTTCGATTTATGGCGTAAAATTCGAAATTTAATGGAGTAACCGTTATGCATTTTCGATTTTGGAATGTTTTGATTTAGGGCTAAATTTCTCAGTTTTCATGGACTTAACCAACATGCATTTTCTGAATTTTTCTAATTTTCGATTTATGGCATAAATTTCACAGTTTTCATGGGCTTAACATCATGCGTTTTCTGGATTTTGAAAATTTTCAATTTATGTCGTAACTTTCACAGTTTTCATGGACCAACCAAGACGCATTTTCTGGAATTTGAAAATTTCAGATTTATGGCGCAAATTGCACAGTTTTTATGAGCTTAACCGTAATGCATTTTCTTGATTTTGGAATGTTTTGATTTATGGCTAAATTTCCCAGTTTTTATAGACTTAAACATCATGCATTTTCTGGACTTTGTAAATTTTTGATTTATGGCGTAAATTTTACAGTTTTCATGGGCTAACCATAATGCATTTTCTGATATTGAAATTTTTTGATTTACGGCGCAAATTTCATAGTTTTCATGGGCTAACCATCATGCATTTTCTGAATTTTTCCAATTTTCGATTTATGGCATAAATTTCACAGTTTTCATGAGCTTAACCGTCATGCATTTTCTTGATTTTTGAATGTTTTGATTTATGGCTAAATTTCCCAGTTTTCATGGACTTAACAATCATGCATTTTCCGAATTTTCATTAGCAAAAAAGAAATTTCATTTTTCTGGTTTTGGGATTTTCGATTTATGTCGTAACTTTCACAGTTTTCATGGGCATCATGCATTTTCCGGATTTTTCCAATTTTCGATTTATGGCGAAAATTTCACAGTTTTCGTGAGTTAACAACCATCATGCATTTTCTGGATTTTGGAATTTTTGATTTATGGCGTAAATTTTACAGTTTTCATGGGCTTACCATCACGCATTTTTTGGATTTTGTAAATTTTCGATTTATGGCGTAAAATTCACAATTTCATGGGGTAACTATTATGCAATTTCTAGATTTTGGAATATTTTCGATTTGAGGCTTAAATTTCCCAGTTTTCATGGGCAAACCATCACGCATTTTCTGGATTTTGGAATATTTGATTTATGGCATAAACTTCACAGTTTTCATGGCGAAACTATCATACATTTTCTGGATTTTGGAATATTTGATTTATGGCGTAAATTTTACAGTTTTCATGGGCTAACCATAATGCATTTTCTGATATTGAAATTTTTTGATTTATGATGCAAATTTCATAATTTTCATGGGCTTAATTACCATCATGCATTTTCTGATTTTTTCAATTTTCGATTTATGGCATAAATTTCACAGTTTTCATGAGCAATTTTCTGGTTTTGGAATTTTTGATTTATGTTGTAAATTTCATAGTTTTCATGAACTAACTATCAAGCGTTTTCTGGTTTTTGAAAATTTCAGATTTATGGCGAAAATTTCACAGTTTTCATGAGCTTAACCATCATGCATTTTCTGGAATTTAAAAATTTCAGATTTGTGGCGCATTTTTCACATTTTTTATGAGCTTAACTGTCATGCATTTTCTTGGTTTTGGAATGTTTTGATTTATGGCTCAATTTCCCAGTTTTCATGGACTTAATCATCGTACATTTTCTGGATTTTAAAAATTTTTATGAAAGTTTGAAATTTTCGAACTTTCACAGTTTTCATGGGTACCATGCATTTTCCAGATTTTTTCAATTTTCGATTAATGGCGAAAATTTCACAGTTTTCATGAGCAATTTTCTGGTTTTGGAATTTTTGATTTATATCGTAAATTTCATAGTTTTCATGGACTAACTATCACGCATTTTCTGGAATTTCTGATTTATGGCGCAAATCTCACTGTTTTCATGAGCTTAACCATCATGCATTTTCTTGATTTTAGATTTATGTCGTAAATTTCAAAATTTTCGTGGAATTTCTGATACTGAAATTTTTTGATTTACGGCGTAAATTTTATTGTTTTCATCTTGGATTTCCTGAATTTTTCCAATTTTAGATTTATGGTAATTTTCTGGTTTTGGAATTTTCGATTTATATCGTAAATTTCAAAGTTTTCATGTACTAAATATCACGCATTTTCTGGAATTTAAAAATTTCAGATTTATGGCGCATTTTTCACATTTTTTATGAGCTTAACTGTCATGCATTTTCTTGGTTTTTGAATATTTTGATTAATGGCTCAATTTCCCAGTGTTCATGGGCTTAACTATCATGCATTTTCTGGATTTTGAAAATTTTCGATTTATGGCGTAAAATTTACAATTTCATGGGCTAACTATTATGCATTTTCTAGATTTTTGAATATTTGATTTATGGCATTAACTTCACAATTTTTTGGGCTAACCATCACGCATTTTCTGAATTTTTCCAATTTTCGATTTATGACATAAATTTCCCAGTTTTCATTAACAATTTTCTGGTTTTGGAATTTTCGATTTGTATCGTAAATTTCAAAGTTTTCATGTACTAAATATCACGCATTTTCTGGAATTTAAAAATTTCAGATTTATGGCGCATTTTTCACATTTTTTATGAGCTTAACTGTCATGCATTTTCTTGGTTTTTGAATATTTTGATTAATGGCTCAATTTCCCAGTGTTCATGGGCTTAACTATCATGCATTTTCTGGATTTTGTAAATTTTCGATTTATGGCGTGAAATTCGAAATTTAATGGAGTAACCGTTATGCATTTTCGATTTTGGAATGTTTTGATTTATGGCTAAATTTCCCAGTTTTCATGGACTTAACAATCATGCATTTTCCGAATTTTCATTAGCAAAAAAGAATTTTCATTTTTCTGGTTTTGGGATTTTCGATTTATGTCGTAACTTTCACAGTTTTCATGGGCATCATGCATTTTCCGGATTTTTCCAATATTCGATTTATGGCGAAAATTTCACAGTTTTCGTGAGCTAACAACCATCATGCATTTTCTGGATTTTGGAATTTTTGATTTATGGCGTAAATTTTACAGTTTTCATGGGTTAACCATCACGCATTTTCTTGATTTTGTAAATTTTCGATTTATGGCGTAAAATTCGAAATTTAATGGAGTAACCGTTATGCATTTTCGATTTTGGAATGTTTTGATTTAGGGCTAAATTTCCCAGTTTTCATGGACTTAACCAACATGCATTTTCTGAATTTTTCTAATTTTCGATTTATGGCATAAATTTCACAGTTTTCATGGGCAAACCATCACGCATTTTCTGGATTTTGGAATTTCTGATTTATGGCGTAAATTTGACCGTTTTCATGGGTTAACCATCACACATTTTCTGGATTTTGTAAATTTTCGATTTATGGCGTAAAATTCGAAATTTAATGGGGTAACCATTATGCATTTTCGATTTTGGAATGTTTTGATTTATGGCTAAATTTCCGTTTTCATGGACTTAACCAACATGCATTTTCTGAATTTAACCATCATGCATTATCTGAATTTTTCCAATTTTCGATTTATGGCGTAAATTTCACAGTTTTCATGGACTAACTATCACGCATTTTCTGGAATTTGAAAATTTCAGATTTATGACGCAAATCTCACAGTTTTCATGAGCTTAATCGTCATGCATTTTCGATTTTGGAATGTTTTGATTTAGGGCTAAATTTCCCAGTTTTCATGAACTTAACCATCATGCATTTTCTGGATTTTGAAAATTTTCAATTTATGTCGTAACTTTCGCAGTTTTCATGGACCAACCAAGACGCATTTTCTGGAATTTGAAAATTTCAGATTTATGGCGCAAATTGCACAGTTTTCATGAGCTTAACCGTCATGCATTTTCTTCATTTTGAAAATTTTCAATTTATGTCGTAACTTTCGTAGTTTTCATGGACCAACCAAGACTCATTTTCTGGAATTTGAAAATTTCAGATTTATGGCGCAAATTGCACAGTTTTCATGAGCTTAACCGTAATGCTTTTTCTTGATTTTGGAATGTTTTGATTTATGGCTAAATTTCTCAGTTTTCATGGACTTAACAATCATGCATTTTCTGAATTTTTCCAATTTTCGATTTATGGCATAAATTTCACAGTTTTCATTAGCAATTTTTTGGTTTTGGAATTTTCAATTTATGTCGTAACTTTCACAGTTTTCATGGGCATCATGCATTTTCCGGATTTTTCCAATTTTCGATTTATGGCGAAAATTTCACAGTTTTCGTGAGGTAACAACCATCATGCATTTTCTGGATTTTGGAATTTTTGATTTATGGCGCAAATTTTATAGTTTTCATGGGCTAACCATCACGCATTTTCTGGATTTTGTAAATTTTCGATTTATGGCGTAAAATTCACAATTTCATGGGCTAACTATTATGCAATTTCTAGATTTTGGAATATTTTCGATTTACGGATTAAATTTCCCAGTTTTCATGGGCAAACCATCACGCATTTTTTGGATTTTGTAAATTTTCGATTTATGGCGTAAAATTCGAAATTTAATGGAGTAACCGTTATGCATTTTCGATTTTGGAATGTTTTGATTTAGGGCTAAATTTCCCAGTTTTCATGGACTTAACCAACATGCATTTTCTGAATTTTTCTAATTTTACAGTTTTCATGGGCTTAACCATCATGCATTTTCTGGATTTTGAAAATTTTCAATTTATGTCGTAACTTTCGCAGTTTTCATGGACCAACCAAGACGCATTTTCTGGAATTTGAAAATTTCAGATTTATGGCGCAAATTGCACAGTTTACATGAGCTTAACCGTTATGCATTTCCGTGATTTTGGAATTTTTTGATTTATGGCTAAATTTCCCAGTTTTCATGGACTTAACAATCATGCATTTTCTGAATTTTTCTAATTTTCGATTTATGGCATAAATTTCACAGTTTTCATGGGGAAACTATCATACATTTTCTGGATTTTGGAATATTTGATTTATGGAGTAAATTTTACAGTTTTCATGAGCTAAGCATAATGCATTTTCTGATATTGAAATTTTTTGATTTATGGTGCAAATTTCACAGTTTTCATGAAAAATCACAATTTTATATTAGAAAAACCAGTGTGTAGAATAGAAAAATCGATCCCAATTCGTTTAACAATAAATCCATAAAATGATCCATTCAAATGGTAAAATCCATATCTTACAATTTCAGACTCTTGCTGTTTACACAACCGTATTCATATACTAATTTAAAATTAGGACATTGACATTGTCGCCAAATTTTAGCATATAACTAAAATTTCTCTTTTTGTGTTTTGCATTTTTCCTCTTCGTCTTACTTTCATCATGTGATGTGATTGATTGGATTGCTATCAAATTTATTTGACAACTTTCTTTCTACCCACGAAATGCCATTTTGTATCTTCCTCTTTTTGGACTAAATTCAGGTATACTTATTTAGAAAACGTATCTAATGGTATTTTGAAAAGCGAATTCGTTTTTTCAATTCGACACGAATTCAATGTTTATATATATATATATATATATATATATATATATATATATATATATATATATATATATATATATATATATATATATAATTGATTTTTAATGTTACTTACATATGGTAATGGATGCAATATCTATAAACAATTGGTGATCGAAAGTGCGCAACATCTTCCATATTTTCAAATGCGATTTCGCATTTATCAGTTTTTTATATTTAGTTTTGCATAATTCATGAAATACGAATATTAGGAGGTTTGTTATGAAGATACTTTAAAAAGTCAATATTATTATTATTGTTATGTAAAACTATATAATCACAGTTTTTCTCGATAAATTAAGTAACATATAAAACTAGTTTTTGTTTACTACTCTTAAAATGCAACTTTAATTGTATTTCTTAGTATTTTTCTAGCACTTTCGGTCGATATCGAAAGCAAGGTTAATTTTAATTGTATATGGTAAGGTGTTGTTTAATTATCTGCATATAAATCTTGTAAACGTGAAATCTTTGTAGACATTATAGAGTGTAAAAAAAGTCATATAGCAGAAATTTATTATGTGGTTACAACACGCGAATCTCTACTTGATAACCATCACAATATAAAATAGAAAGTTTCTGTTGTCTTAAATAAATACGTATTCGGACAAAGTTTTTAAAAAAAATGTGGGGGATTCCTAAAAATCGTTGTTATTCTCTGAATTATGATCAAATTTGCAATGAGTCATTTTGCATCCAACTCGCGCTTTTGATTAATTTATATACACGAATTTATTATATACATATAGTTAGCTCACCGAATATGCTGATTTGCATCTTATATACAAGTATATACATAAAAGAGAACAATGGATTGACCTCGAATCTGAATTATAATTTTCGACTAAGACTTAATACTAAAACAATATGAGTTGTAAAAATCTGATATTTCTAGCATGTAACAATTTTTATTGTTTAGGAAATTTTTTAAAATCGAGCTTTTTGCTTGTGTTAATTAACGGGAAGTTAAATAAAATTTTAAAACGATTTCAGAAGTTCTAACAAAACTACTCAATGAAATACTGAAATTTAATTTATCCCTAAAAGAATTTTGACTTATTGATTAAATCGTTTATATGCCCGCCCTGCTCACTTGAAATTTAGAATTTTATATTTGATTACATAAAAATTCATGATCGTCAACATCATTATTGAAAAGTGAATGGCATTGGTATAGATGCTTACATATATTAAGGTGACTGACTTTTATGTTCTAATCAGATACACATACACACACAGATATATATATATATATATATATATATATATATATATATATATATATATATATATATATATATATATATATATATATATATATATATATAACTTTAAGCAGGAAGCTCTCGATCGGCTTAGTCATCATCATAATAATCCATAATAAATTAATTTATGCAAGAAAACCGTAACATAATTTTTATGCTAGCCTATTACATAGAAAATATATAATCATTCGACCATATCATGGATTAGTTAAAATAAAAATGTTTACTTTAAAATACACACACACACACACACAAATTGTTCTCGCAAATTTTGTTCTCAAATCAATCGACTTCAATGTGTACATACTCTGCTGATCTGTATGTATTTTAAATAATATATCCCATTGTTTATTGTTTTCGTTTTTTATTTATTTTTTTTTTTGTATTTTGTTTTTTGTTGTCTCTCACCTCCACTTCCTAACTGTATAAATACTGGCCGATATTTTATTTTGAATTCACATCAGTTTTAACTTTCACTCTTCATGAGCAACATCTACAATTAATAAATCTCTCGGTGATCTTTTAAGATTTTTTTTTTAATTTTTTTTTTATGATAAAATAAAAGACACGTGATTTTGTGTGTGATATAACGTTAGTGAATTATAACAATTAAAAAAATATTTAAAATGAAATTATTAGTGGCAGTTGTTGCAATTTTTGCTACCATTTTATTATCACAATCACATGCGGCCGATGATAAATCAACAGCCAGTGAAAAACAGGACGAAAGTGGAATTAAAATATATAAACGTTTAATTCCAGCTGATGTGTTAAGAGGTAAGTCCATTTACATATTTAATTAGCCATATTACGTATACATATAATATAATGTAAATAAATAAAATTAAAAGTGAAAGTTTTATTTATTTAATATCCATTAAATTATTGCGATGTTTGTTTTTCACAAGTGGGTGCAAACCACTTCTACACAAAATACATATCATGCAATCCACAAATTGACCAGAACCACGTAACCAAACGAGGATGAAAGTTGTATGTTTTTTATTCTTGTAAGCTAATACGTCCGCTTAAATAAAATACAAAAGAAAAAAAAAATTTGCATGGTAAACTTGTTCATGCATGTTACATTTAGGTCATTGAAAGGGAGAGAAACTACGTAATACAATTTATAATCACAATATGATTGTGAAAGTTAACTACTAAACATAAAAGTAAAACCGGTTTTAGATAATATAACATATAACTGGATCAAATTGCACATGGGAAAATTATATTTGGTCCATTATGCGCGAACATGATTTGTCACGTACTCATCAAATTGTAAAACGCATATGCTACAAGATTTAATTCAATGGAATGTGGTACAGCAATATTAACTATGTATATGTAAAATAGTACCGTTTATATTTGGTTATAATTTGATATAGTCAACAACGTTGCCTTAATTGGTAGTGAAGTGTGTTATGATTTTAGAATCAAACCGGTGTTTTTAAAATATGACAAAAAAAAACATGAGGGCGATGTTAATTCAGTATTTCCTATTTAAGATTTATATATACATATTATATATATATATATATATATATATATATATATATATATATATATATATATATATATATATATATAACATATTCAAGGTTAGATTATTATTTACGTCACAATAAATAATATTATATATTTTATATTTCACATTAGATTTCCCTGGAATGTGTTTCGCTTCAACCCGGTGCGCTACCGTTGAACCTGCTAAAACATGGGAACTTTCACCATTCTGTGGACGTTCAACATGTGTCGTATCAGAAGATAAACCACCACAGTATGTTACCATATTATATACATTAAACATATAATTATAAAAATAATATTTTTATATATAGGCTTTTAGAATTGGTTGAAGATTGCGGCCCACTACCATTAGCCAACAATAAATGTAAATTGGATACAGATAAAACAAATAAAACTGCTCCATTCCCATATTGTTGTCCTAAATTTACATGCGAAGATGGTGTCAAATTAGAGTATCCCGAAATTAAAGCCGATTCAGCTGAGAAAACAGATAAAACAAAATAAAGAGCAAGATAAGCAAATAGTTTTTAATTTTATAAAATTTTCGGATGTTATTTTATTTTTTAATTATTTTGTAAAAAATTTAATAAAACAAAAAAAAATTTAACAAAAATTTAGTTATACACGCATATAATAAAATAATGTTAAAAGCATAACGGTGGTCTTGAACGATTAAGATATATAATTTTCATGGGCCATAATATATCGACACCAAAGCGTAACGTCCTTGTTCTAATTTATTTTTAAGTTCACACTAGAACCAATATTTTAACAGAATCTAAATGCTAAAGGCCAATGAATGGAAATGCTAAAGGCAAATGGAAAAAACTACCTTACTGGAATCAATTTGAACTTCTAACGATGCTGTGGATGCCTCTAACACTCAATTTACTAAGGTCCGTTAGATCGCAAACTAGGACAGGTGCATAACAAATGAAGTATTGTTTCGTCCTCTTCTTCACCCATAACTGTGCTAGTATTACATCGTTGCATAGATATTAGATATACTTCTTCTTTGCGGATCAGTTTGCACGGAGCAAATGGAACTTCATTTTGCATGGTAAGTAGTGCCTTGTCGCGCGAGTCCATCGACTTTTATATTCCCCGTAATATTGAAATCCCTTGACACCCATATAAGATGGATGTTAAACTGTTCAGCCTACTCGATAAGAGATGAAAGATAACTCTGGACTACTTTCGACGTGATAGAGCCTAATTGTAAACCTTTAATAGCAGCCTGGCTGTCCGTAAAAGTGCCAATATCTCTTACAGATATTACAGATCTTTTACAGATGATACTTCATCCAGTCTATGGCGTTCATGATTGCGATAAGCTCTGCCTGAAAAATACTACAGTGGTCAGGGAGGCGGAAAGAGACAGTTCTTCGCATAAAACCACATCATCAATTTTCGAGCCATCTGTAAAGAAGTTAATAAAACCTGACTTCGAGGGATGATGTCGAAATGGTGGTATAGTCGATATATTTGTGGATTTCTATATTCGTTAGAAAAGACGAGTGATTTAAGCCTGATAGCTATACTCTCAGCCACTTGCTTGGCCTGGTTATCAAGAGAGATATGATGAAAGAAAATCTCCAGTGCATGAGTAGGAGTGCTCCTAAGTGCACCACTAATATTTAAGGTCGGGGCGGCACCAAATTGTAACTCAATATATTGGAATGAAACTATCATGGGCTAACCATCAGGCATTTTCGGGATTTTAAACATTTTAATTTTTATCAGAATTTTTACAGTTGTTATGGGCTTACCATCATGGATTTTAGGGATTTTGGACATTTTACCATCATGCATTTTCGGAATTTTGGACATTTTAATTTTTATCAGAACTTTTACAGTTTTTTGGGCAGCCACCATGCAGTTTCGGGATTTTGGTCATTTTAATTTTTATCAGAATTTTTACAGTTTTCATGGGCTAACTGACCATCATGCATTTTCGGGATTTTGGACATTTTAATTTTTATCAGAATTTTTACAGTTTTTTGGGCATACCATCATGCATTTTCGGGATTCTGGGCATTTTCATTTTAATCAGAATTTTTACAGTTTTTATTACCATCATGCATTTTCGGAATTTTGGACAGTTTCATTTTATCAGAATTTTTACAGTTTTTAGGGCTTACCATGTGGCATTTTCGGGATTTTGATCATTTTAATTTTTATCAGAATTTTTACAGTTTTTATGGACTAACCATCATGCATTTTCGGGATTTTGGACATTTCCATTTATATCAGAATTTTTACAGTTTTTATGGGCTTACCATTACGCATTTTTGGGATTTGTGTCATTTTAATTTTTATCAGAATTTTTACAGTTTTTTTGGGCATACCATCACGCATTTTCGGGGTTTTGGACATTTTCAATTTATCAGAATTTTTCCAGTTTTATGGACACTAATCAGGCAATTTCGGGATTGGTATTTTCATTTTGTATCAGAATTTTTACAGTTTTTATGAGGTTACCATTACGCATTTTCGGAATTTTGGACATTTTCATTTGTACCAGAATTTTTACAGTTTTTATGGGCTAATCATCATGCATTTTCGGAATTTTGGACATTTTAATTTTTATCAGAACTTTTACAGTTTTTTGGGCAGCCACCATACAGTTTCAGGATTTTGGTCATTTTAATTTTTATCAGAATTTTTACAGTTTTCATGGGCTAACTGACCATCATGCATTTTCGGGATTTTGGACATTTTCATTTTTATAAGAATTTTTACAGTTTTTATGGGCTTACCATCATGGATTTTAGGGATTTTGGACATTTTACCATCATGCATTTTCGGAATTTTGGACATTTTAATTTTTATCAGAACTTTTACAGTTTTTTGGGCAGCCACCATGCAGTTTCGGGATTTTGGTCATTTTAATTTTTTCAGAATTTTTACAGTTTTTATGGGCTAACCATCATGCATTTTCGGAAATTTTCATTTATATCAGAATTTTTACAGTTTTCATGGGCTAACCATCATGCATTTTCGTGATTTTGGGAATTTTGATGTTATCAGAATTTTATTCAGAAGTAAGCTCGGGACCGAAACCACTTGGACTATTATTATAGCATTGTTAATTTTTTATGTATTCTAACTTTTATGGTTATGATGTGGTTAAGATTTTGTTTCATTTCGGTTTAAGATGTTAATGCGCTTCTGAACTTTGGATTTTATTTTCTAGATTAAATTTCATATGATGATGGCACAGATACTAATGGGTGTTTAGGAACCTCACTTTTAAAAATACATTTTTGTAGTTTTGTCGCTCCAACCTGAAGTGATGGCCGAATTTTTTATTTTGAATATCAATTCTCATTGAGCAAATTTCGTGTCTTATAAAACAATAGCTTACTATACCTGCTCGGCACCTTTTTCATTTTAGTAAATCATTACATAATCATCATGTCGTTGTACTGATTAAGTTAATTAATAGTAAAGTTATCAAGTTTTTTGAATATATATCAAAAAATAGTCAAGTGCGATACAAAAGATTTGTTATAAAATCGTGAAGTGTTTTACTTGTTTCACCGTAAGTTTTACTCAACGGTCTACGTATACTAAAATAGTGTATAATATATAGTAAAATTTAATCTCAGGCACATTTTATATTCACATATTGCAAATGCATTGCACCGCCTTGATAGCTTTAAAAATGAATGAAATTTTTTACCGTCGTCGGTGTTAAATCAACATAGCTTATCGGTTAGTAAAGAATGTTGGTCTTATCGTTCAAAAAATTACAACATCGTTGCTATTCAATTAATGTATATAGCTAGTATATACATTGAATATACTAGTAGTTTACACTAAGATTATTTACTTTCTACTTAAATACAAATATTGTAAGTAATACCAATAATAAAATATCATTTTTGATTACACACACTTTCTTGTCAATGGTGTACGATATATAAAGATAAGATGTAAGTCATATCAAATTTTAGTTTTTGACGTCAATCAAAACTGGATTGATAAAAATCTTTTGTGATTAATTCAATTGTTGTATATAATAAATATACTATAATATATATTTAGTACATAAAATGCATACAATTTTTTGTTTACATTTTGTCGGAGCGTCGTTTCACTAAATTATTTAAATCGCACCGATATATTGCCCACAATAGCTTAACGAACAAAATCTCCGTTATGATATGGTAATATCATATATTTTAATATTTAAAAATTTTTTTTTATGTTCAGATTTAATTTTTACAAAATTAACGCAATATAGTTTTATTTTATCTGATCTCTCCGATATTCGAACAAAGCACACTCTTCGAATTTCTAATATTATCAAGCTCAATTTGTATCTTAAATGCGATTTAATTTTTATACAAAAATGCGTCTTTGCTAATTTATTGTAGGTTACATGATGTCTTAACGAAAGTGACAGTTACAATTTTTCTAATGCGACTTAACTTGTTGATACGTAATAGTAATGTTTTAAAATAAATTATAAATAATAGAATCAACGTCTGTACCTCTTCAGTAAGCATGGTGGTTCAATTCCGATTTCGAACGGCAGTTTTTCATGTCAGTTAGATCCTAATCATACTTTTCGTTACTATATAGCCACTAATTAAATTGATCATATTTTAAGACTAGACCATGTTCAATTGACAATGTTAACGATATTTCGTTATCTTGGTGCCATATATAGAAAACCAAATACTTTCTTAGTAACAATAACCACTTACGATATTGCCGTTCGTTCACATATTCGTATCGTGATCATTATACAATATAAAAAACTCGTTATCATATACTATGTAAAGTGTTCTGGAATTTTTAACGATTCGTTATCGTAAATAATATTTGTATATTCTATATGTTTTATTATTCATTAAATAAATAACTGTACTTAAATATTTTAAATAAATATTTTAACATGAAATCATGTGCAATTAACAATCCTAACGACATTTCGTTATCATTTTGTCATATAAAAAGTCAAATACCGTCTTAGTAACAATAATCACTTACGAAATTTCCGTTTGTTCACATATTCGAATCGTGATCATTTTATTATACAAATAAAACTCGTTATCATATACTAAGTACATAAAATATTTTGGAATTTTTAACGATTCGTTATCGTAAATAATATTTTCGTACCTGAATCGTTTGTTCGGTATAAATTTTATTATTTAACTGTTCATCCTAAAATGTTGACTAGTAAAGGGATTTGTAGTATTAAATTTTAAATTTACCGCTATGATGGAATACCGTTTTATCTGAAATAAAATTAGAATTACAAAAGAGACCTTCGCAATTCTAGCATTTTGCTAATTCACCCATGTGGAAACTATACTATTGTTGTTGAATAAGTCAAGAACCGATTTTTTTATTACCTGTGACCTTAGAAAAGATTACCAGTGTGACAAACATAATCACTACTATTTAAGTGAATACTTGGTCATTTTTAATTTAGTATCATTTTAACGATATTTCGTTATTATACCATAGTAACAAGATACCACTTACATAACGATATTGTCGTTCTCTCTCCCAATCGTATATCGTTATCATTGCGCATTATTTAAAAAAATCGTTATCATAAACCAAGTAAAGTATTTTGAATTTTAACGAGCCGTTATCGTAGGAACTATTTTGGTACCTTTGAACCGGTATTTTGAGTTTTATTGTTTAACAATATTCGATTGTCATTTTCGTAATTCCACTCATCATGCTTATATTTATAACAGTTCGTCGGAAGCGCGTCTTTAACATACCAAACATCTCCAAGTAAGAACGTAGTATTCTAGAAATACATATATGTTATACTCTTCAGAAGCTTTCTTAAACAAAAGGGATCGACGTAAAACTCGATTGTCATGGTATGATCCGGGCTCGCCACAATGTACGTCAATAAATTTCTTTTATCCACTCCTTGCATTAGTATACTGCAATATTTCTTTGAGCAAACATCCAAGGATTCATATTCTATCGAAAATTATGCTTAAAATCAATGACGTCATAGTTATTTATGATTTCCATAAAATTTAAACTCATTAATGTTTGATGTTTGATTCTGTCTCACTGCTTAACGCAGATACATTTGAATCTGATGAACTACTACTGCTGCTTGACTCAATAATATTATTAGCTATATGCTCTAAAAATAAATACGTCATTAAAATAATATATGATGGTTATACAATACATACATGGTAAAAAGAAAACTTTTACCTAAACTATTAAAATTTTATTTTGATCCATTTCAATTATCGAAATGATTTCACTTTTCACTATTAAATATTTTACGCACTAAAATACTGATTAAAATGTCGCTTACTGGCTTATTGCATTAAATAATTCAAACTCAAAATGAATGTCAAAATAATCAAAATATGAGATGTGGCGCACCTGGTATCTGAGATACTAACTAAAAAGAGAAGGATTTCAATCAATTCAAAAAAAAAAATCGATATTGACGATCAGAAATAGAAAAATAGCGCCTCTCACGGGCACTAGCCATATGTGTCGACCTGTATAAAAATCTGATAGCTCGGTCTCTATGTGTTTTCAGTACTAATTGTAATTTGCAAGTGAAAGTGATTTAAAAGTTTTAAAATGGAAATTAAATGTTATACGTATAAAACTAGGACCGTTAAAAGAATAAATGATTTTGTAACCGTATCAACAAGAAAATCATAAAACAATGTTACTTATTTTTTCGTATTACGTTCATTGCAGGATTTAAAAGTTTAAATAATTAATTATTTTTTAAAATTAAATATATATACTAATACATATCTCGCAATGGATGATGCAAATGTCGCCAGGTCCAGCGATCATTCTCCACATGATTTTAACGAAGATATAATAATTACACCGCTCGATATTTATAAATATTTTACAAATAGAATGAGGCCAATTCGGAATTATTCCACCTCGCCGGTTGAGGATTGCGTTATCGGTCTGGTTGTGCAGACATCTTCCATGTCCGGTAGTGACCAGGTCACAATGAATTAATTAATCTAAAACAAAAATATTGGCGTTATTTCGATCGCTGCAGATTTTTTGGGAGCCTTTTTAGGCTCAACCGAAGATTTTGGAAAATTTTCCGTTCTTTCGCCAAATGGACCTTAAACTGTTTTTGGGGAGCTTGGGGTCCTTTGTGAAAGACAATCCTCCTTTTGTAAGAAATTGCCTCCATCCTCCACGAACACAAAAATGTCCTCCACCAGAAAAACAAATATCATATTTTGTCGAGTGCGACCCTGGAATGTAAATAACAAAGAGAAGGACTAGAAAAGAACGACAGTACGGTGGTGAAAGTTAACGGGTAATTAATAATAATAAAAAGAAAACAGGAGAGCAAAGTGAGTTGAGTATCGACAAGTTAACGCTATAATGGTGAAAGATCGATTTCCTTTAGCGATTATGGAAGATCTACTTCAACGTTTATTCGGAACTAATTATCCCACCGTTTTGAATTTATCATCAGGATATTACCATGTAGCAATGAGTCTAGAATTCTCCAGAGTCAATGCCCATAACCGCTTTTTTCCCCCTGCCCAAAACGGCTAGCACTGCAACCTGAAAGATCTTTTGTGCTATTGGGATTTGTTAGTCCAGGAGCCTCTCCACCTTCCTAATAAAGGCGAAAATGGCAAATCTACATTTCTCCGGGGTCAAATACCTCTCTTCAAAATAAAATGCATGGAGCAACACACTCACATAGTATATGTTCTGTAGTTTCTATCTCTTCTAAACAGAGTCGGCACTCCGTCTCTGTGGACAGGTTCATTTTGTTCAAATGATATCTCAGGTTGCAGTGACCTGAAAGAAAACACACTAGCTTCCTAATATTTCCCCTACTTGAATTGACCGCCAAGTCCTTGTGATGAAATGGTTTATATTGTAGACTACTGAGGCCCATGGGATGCCACAAAAAGGCTCAGGGCCAATTGGTGTAGCTGATGAGCCTGCCCGCGCAAGTTCCTCGACTATCTCATTTCCAGTGATACTCCTGTGACCAGGTACCCACCACAACCTAACTTTGTTAAGACAAGAGAGAGATTGTAGCAGTGTATAACAGCTTTTGACCGACTTTCAATGCTGCTTGGCTTTCGGAGAAAATTTGGATGGAGGCACCCTTAAGACCTTTAGTCATAATAGTTAAGACGCAGGTTTTGATGTCGTGAATTTCGGTTCACACTGGGATAAGTTCCCAGGGATTCCGATATTTTGTTGTTGGGCCCAAAGACATTAATGCCTACTCCACTATCAATTTTTGATCCATCCGTGAACCAGGTTAGGCTGCTGGGTTCAGTAAAAGGTCAACCAGTATTCCAAACGGTTCTATCAAGGACTGTTACCCCGAAATTCCTGCCAAAGCAGAGTTCCTTGTGCATCACGTCCGGGACTCTACAGAACATATCCAAGTCAGAGAGTTCATTCAAAATGTTCAAATGATCCATATGATCATCATGACTATATTGATTCACCAGCTGTAATCTAGCTGCACAAGTAGCAGCTGATTTTTTGACGTAAATATGAAGTGGAGTGAGTCCGATGAAGGCTTCCATTGCCACCGTAGGACAAGTGCTCATAGCACCTGTGATTCCGAGACATGCTAGCCTCTGCAATGAGGTAAGCTTGTTCATGATAACTTTTTGCTCTACCTTCGGCCACCAAACTATGGACCCATGATTACAATTGGCCTCACTATCATGATGTACATCCAGTAAATCATTTTTGAGCTGAGGCCCCAAGTCCTGCCGAACATACGCCTACAGACCCACATGGCTCTGACCGCGCGTTCGGTAGTTGATTTAATATGAGAGTTCCAATTCAGTTTCTTATCTAGGACAACACAATTGAACCAAAGTTCAATTTACGTCTTTTGGTAAATGGTACCAGGACTGTCTTGTTAGGTTTTATAGAAAGGCCCTCTTTAGTGCACCAATTTGAAATAACAAGCAAGGCCTGTTGTATGCTGTCAGACATCGTACATTCATGCCCGCCAGAGATTATGATAACCAAATCGTCCGCATAACCAATGGCGTCATAACCGAGTAGATGTAGCTCATCAAGTAACTCGTCGATCACGAGTGACCACAGCAAAGGTGGTAGGACACCGCCTTGTGGGCATCCCTTTACTGCCGTAACCGTGACTGATTTATTGCCTAATTTCGCTGTAATCTTCCTACTAGCCAACATGGAGCTAATCCAGTGGTTAGTTGGATCATCAATACCTCTACGCGTTATTGTCCTAGCAATTGAGTCGTATCCAGTATTGTCGAAAGATCCCTCAATATCCAAAAAAGCGCACAGTGCAATTTCTTTCGAGCGATAAGCCACTTCAACCTTGGTAACAAGTAGATGCAGCGCCCCCTCTGTGGATTTGCCTTTTCTGTAGGCAAATTGAATAGGATTAAGGGGTCTGGTTACAGTTAACCAGTCTCTGATATGAAGATCTACCAGTCGTTCCATAGTTTTTAGAATAAATGATGTAAGACTGATAGGTCGGTAGGACTTAGGGAGTTCACTTGGCCGATTGCCAAGTTTTGAGATAAAAACCACATTGACTTGGCTCCAAGCCTGTGGTATGTGACCCAAATTGAAGCTAGTTCTAAAAAGGGCTACCAGAGCAGGGAGAATCAAATCCAAGCTCCTTTGGAGAAGGGCTGGGAAGATTCCATCTCCGCCTGGAGCCTTGGACGGCTGAAAGGAGGTAATGACCCATTTGATTTTTTCCGGAGTAAAAAGCTTACCGGGTAAGCTATTAACCCAACCCACATTTGCACCCATATGTCTACCAAATATAGGGTTAGTTATTGTATTTGTGTTGTATACAGTGCAGCCCGGAAAGTGCACTTGAAGCAAGGTTTCGAGTGACTCTTTGCGACCCGATGTATAGTTACCATCGGATTTCAAAAGAAGCCTAATCTCGTTGGACTGATCCTTAGTTAGAACTTTATGGAATCGAGCAGCTGTAGGTATATCCTCGATATTACCACAGTTTTTCCTCCACGTAAGGCGTTTGGAACGCCTTAGTTCAGTATTGTAATTTCTTAATGCTTGCCTATATTCATCCCACTCATTAGAATGCTTTACCCTATTAAATAGTTGCCTAATCCTCTTACGGAGTTTAGTCAGCTGCTCGTTCCACCATGGAACTTTGCGATTAACTGCAACGTTACGCGCCACACAGCTGCTTCCGTAAGAAGATAGGAGCACATCATTTAACAAACAAACTGCAGTTTCTAGGTCACTAATTGAACTCAAAGATGTTGGCAGCATGTCTGCTTTGATGAATAAAACATCCCTGTAGGTCTTCCAGTCTGTAAAACAAGGGATACGACGCTCTGCCGCCTGTATGATCACTCCCAGTATATCAAACCTGATGTGCAACAGAGTTGGAAATGAACTGACTCGACAGAGTCAACTACAGGTGGAACATTTACCGAGTCTACATGTGGAACACTTACCGAGTCACTAGGGAAGTACGCAGAGGCACATACTATATCCTGCACTCCCCTACTAGTTGGTACTTCCAGGATTACTGCAACCAAATCCTTAGTGATGATCTCTGGAATTGGATGAACGTTAATATTAGATGAAACAAATATTGGGGAACTGATTCCCTGCGATCATAAACCAACTTACGTGATTTAAGGTGGAGGCCCTTAATTTTTCCTCCACTAACCCAAGGTTCTTGATGAGGCCAAGGGTTAAATGTTGTTGAGCAAATCTATTGCAAAAAGCATCCGAGGCTCCTTTTGCATGATGTAGGTTTGCTTGTAGTACCTTAATAGTACCAGCCATACTTACTTATTAGGGTAAAGAGCTCTCCACTCCTGGTTGTTTAACCGCTGACTACTTATCTGCCGTCTGTTTTACGGAAAGGGGCGTGTTTTGCCACATTTCCTAGTAATCCCTTGAGCACCTCTAGGCTTAATTCTCGAAGTTGGTGCCGTTGACTTGGCTAGTCTACCCTGGACAGCCCTTTGTATGGTCACCCTATTTGTTTTTACTGGTGCCAAATTAGGAGTCACGGAGAGATCCAATGATTGATCTCCCGATAAAGAGGCAGCGGGTACAGAATACTCTACAACGCTAATGCTGTGAGCTGCCCTCTCGTCGTTTGTAACTCCTTCTGAGGCTGATAAAAAATTTTCATTGCTGGAGCTGACTCCAGTAGCTTGAGTGGTGAAGGGGGGATCACTCTTTAAAATGACTCTAATGTGGCCGAAGCGGTAAGCCACATTCCCCTTGGACCCGCTCAGTGTCTTCATTGTATCTCCTATGGCCATGACCAAATGGACGAGTGCTCCAGTTGTCGTCCGTTGTAGAATCTTCCATGAATTTGCCGCGAGACCATTGTTTTGCGAGGCTATGGTGGCGAGAATTTTCTCGCTCGACAAGCTAAGGCTTTGTGGAAAAAACCTTCTAACTATATTTGGCCGAGGAAAATCTTCCTCTTCCATCAAAATTATGCTTAGACCACATTTTGATCTTAGCCTGTCAAAATTATTCCTCATTCATTCCGCTGTTGAAAGATCGGAACAAATGAAGAAAAGCCATCCTGTTCTCCAAAAGAAACCAAGGAATTGAGACTGATGGGTTGGAACTTGCTTCTCAATGAGAAGGTCAATGACACACTCCTGTATGTTTGCCATTTGCTCCATACTAAGAGGGTTGCCACTGAGATCATCCGGTAATATGCCTAGCCTAATGCTATCTGCTACTTGGCTGAAAGAGGTCTTGGTCGGAGAAGGCCCACTTTTAGTTTTTTTTTAAGGTGGTTTGGAGGATTCCAAAGCAACCTTGAAATACCTCTCGTGTTTACCACCAGACCTACTGTCTAGAGTAGTTGCTACAGGTTTCAGAGGTGCTTTGACAGGGCGCTCTTTAGTTTTGCCTTCCCTGAGTTCCTTTTTAATACGCCTTCTTTCGAATGAGTTGAGCTTCACCCATTCACTGGAGTTGAGGGACATGTTCCCAATACCAAGCCCAATGGTTGAGCTGCCCGATGTTTGTAAGATGACACTATTATTGTCATCGCACAAAATGCCCGTTTTAAGAGTAGTGGACTGATTCACTATTTCCCTTGTCCCGGTATCAAGATATTCTTTGGAGGTGGCCTCAAAGGCATCTACCACCATATCTTTTCGTGTATTATAATCCAGCACAGGAGCTGGCAAAGTTGATGCTTTTAAAGGGGCATCACACTCAATATTTAAATTTAAAGGATTCATAAAAGACCCACGAGTACCCGAGAAATGAAGGTCACCCACAACAGAGATCGGTATACTGTGGGAAGGTAAGATTTAAACCGGAAGTCGCCTGGTATCCGGAGTTCACATACTAAAGACTAAGCTCCCCCTTAGCCACGTAGCTCTCGGCGTATGTTGTCCCACCAAAGCTTGGGGCAATGGAGATCCGCCATTGCACGGTTGTGTACGTTACTTATCTACAATCTAGGATGCATTGTAGCTACACTAGGAAGACTACTACACTAGGTCTTACGAGAAAGCTTTAACTCCTAAGACCAAACCCAAACAACCAACCGCTTTTGTTACTGAAAATTACGATTTTGTCATGGAATATAAACCAGGAGTACAAATGATATATGTGGTGGTGCTGAGTCAGAATCCAAACGGTGCGGACGAACTGATGCATCCGGCCACTTTATTTGTTCGTAGGACTGACGCAGGATGCATAAATGAGTCGTCCCTAGAATGATCAAGTGGAGATTTGTTTAACTAAATCACGACTATATGGGATATGTGGAGTTTAGAATCTTATACGTGTAAGTTGTTCCAAAGCTATTGTGAAGACAATGATATAAAGCATGTGCTAAAAGCAACCACAACGCAAAAAATGGCTGTTAAGAAAATGAATCGAGCTGCGGAACTATAACGATGGTGATATGCTTTTAACGCCTCTACGACCTTTTTAACGTCGATCAAAATTGTTTGAATTTTGGAACTACTCGAAAATTGAATTTTTCGGCACATATCGACGAGATGGTTGTCTTTATTGCCTGCTATAGATAGAACTATAATTATTTGGCCAGTTTTATCAAGTTGGTATTTCATTAGTGAAGATTTGCCAAAATGGATGTGTCGATGTTTTGGGCTTACAAAATGGTAAAATGTTTTTACCAGTTTTTAGCAGTGTTTAAAACAAAAGTTTAAACGCCCTCCTTTGGTCATTTTCCAAAGGTGGCAAGCCTGTTTATTTCTTTCCAAAAAAATACCCACTAGCACTCAGGTGTCAATATTTTGTATGGACCGACCGATTACGCTATTTACCACCAGAAATTTTAATTTATAAAATCTCTGGATGACAGTTATGATGGGTTAAAATCCTTAGAACACAGACAGCAAAGTTTTAGCAAATCATAATGGACTGCTTTTTATAAAAAGGTTTTTTTTTAACTAAATTTCCATAACCTCATTTGTTTTGTAAAAGTAACCAGATTGGGATTCACAGAAACGATAATTTCGCAGAATTTATTATTATGCACGCGTTGGTTTATTAGTGAATCGTGCCTACCTATAACATTTGCTTATTGTTAGTATATTATGTATTCAAATCACCGGAATACCTAAATAAGAGATTGCAATTCCATTAAATAATTTAAGTTTCAAAGATGAATGAAAGTATATATATATAGCCGCGTCTATGTTATATGAAGAAAACTACTTTAACCTTGAAAATAATCGATTAATAGTATAAAGGCTAAACTTATATCAATCAAAAATATGGGACACAATATATATATATATATATATATATATAAAAAACCGGTGCATTGGTTCGAATTTTTTTTTTTAATTCGCAAAACGATTCTCCAAATCATTGATCAAACTTTTGTGGCATTGGATTGGTATTTTTGTTGTTTATTGTTAGTGCATTCAACACATCGAATTTGAAGTGAATCGATAATTTTTTCGATTCATACCCTAACAACAATGCGCGGTATTCCGAAACTGAGGAATTTTTTTACTCTCAATTTCTTATTTTCAATGTCTTATGGGCAATCTCCACATAATTATTATTCAGGTGTTTATACAAAATGCGCGCTCAATAAATGTACACTAATCGCGCGATTCTAGCAAATACCATATGCGATTACGTAAACAAAAAAAGGTGGTCATTCACTGTGTTTTGTGTGTGCAAAGAGAATCTTACTGCTTGTTTATACATACGTTTGTAGTTGTAGTTGTATGGTATAGGTATATTATAGATATATGATCTTGCAACAAAAACAACAAAAACAAAACTTATACATTATAAAGAAAGAGTATCGCGGTTTAATTAGATAATACAAATAAGTTAATTTAAGAACTGAAACTCGGTTTGATACGGCAGTATACAGTAGTTTTCGGTCTAGCTAACTTATAATTTTACTTAGTTTATACCAAACAATACTGAATTAGTCATCAGTGCTTTGTCAGTTCTGGTAAAAAAGCTTCTTAGAATTTATTGTGTTATTATAATAAGTGTTTTGTTATTCGCTTGGTGTGTACTTATAATTTTTGTATATATATATATATATATATATATATATACATTTATATATTATATAAAAAAAAAATAAAAAAAATAAAAAAATTTAAAAAACATGTTAGACGGTGAAAATATTTTTAAAGTTTCAAAATCAAATAATGATACTGATGATAGTGGTGTGATGGCGGCAAAGGCAACCGCAATGTTGGTCCTCTTTTGTGCCTCAACATTTTTTGGTTTACTTCCGTATAAATTATCAAAATGGTTTGACTGGGATAATCCGACCTCGTCAAGTAAATCGCATATAATTATACCATTTTTACTATCATTTGGTGGTGGTGTACTTCTTGCCACAACATTTTTACATTTATTACCCGAGGTCACGGAAAATGTTAATACGTTGCAAGAATCGGGTAAATTGCCTGAATTTAGTTTTCATTTTTCCGAATTTTTAATGTGTATTGGATTTTTTGCAATGTACCTTGTTGAGGAATGTGTACACACGTATTTACATCATCGTGAAAAGCTCGATTCAACAAAATCACCCGAAAATGCTTTTCAACGTGGAATTCGTGTACGCGATAGTGCCATGATGAGAACAATACGAGACACATCGATTAAGGAACAATCGATTGAAACAGTTGATAAATCATCATCATTTTCCGAAGCAATTACAGGAACTAATAATGTGCTTGATATGTCGTCTACAACCACACTAGGCGTTCACCACCATCACCATGATTTACATCATCATCCACATGCACATGAAATACATCACAGCCATTTGGTACAATCCCATCTTCCAAATTATAATAATGAAGATTTAATATTATCATCACTTCGCGGATTACTTATAGTCCTCGCTTTATCGGTGCACGAACTATTTGAAGGACTGGCGGTTGGACTAGAAGAAACTGAAACATCAGTATGGTATATGTTTGGTGCTGTTTCGGCCCATAAACTTGTACTAGCGTTCTGTGTTGGTGTTGAATTGGTTGTAAATAAAACGAAATTTTGGCTTATTATGGTCTACGTAATAACCTTTGCGATTGTCAGCCCAATAGGAATCGGAATTGGTATATTACTATCGAGTACAGGAAATGCAGATTCTTCAGCAGTTCCAGCCCTCGTGTTACAAGGACTTGCGACTGGAACACTTTTATATGTTGTGTTCTTTGAAATCCTTTCGAAAACCGAACGATCCAATCTAAAACAGTATGCGGTTGTTTTAATTGGATTTTTAATTATGTTTGGTTTACAGTTTTTAAGTAAGTGTCATTATTTCTTAAATTTAAGTTTTATTCATCAATTTTGTAATATTTTAATTCATAAAATTGTAAATCTAATGGACTAAGTAAAATATCAATTTCTTTTTTTTTTTTAAATATTCAGCTGGCCATGAACACAGCCACGGATCATCTGAACATGATCACGATCATGACCACGACCACGATGATCATCCCTAGGACATATAAGAAAAATGTAATTATTATATTGTGTGCCCGTGCGAGCCTATGAGGCTGATGACTAAGACTTTTTATAACTACACACAAGACGATAATAAGAAATGTCTTATAAAATAGTTTTTTTAGTAATACCATATAGTATTAGTATTAGGTAAAATTAATGCCAATAGTTTAGAAAACTACATTTATCAAAGAAGATTAGAAAATATTGAAAACTAATTAGTTTATACGATGCCATATGTTTAGTGAAAAACACAGGTTTTTAATTTTAATTAAATTTCGCGATGAAATCATTCACATAACACATTTTAAAACAAAAATTTAATTATAATACTTGTGTTGCAGAACAGAAATTATTACAAACTTACATCTGTGATAACATTACACTACATTAATTTAAGGGGGGAAAATTTATAGAATAATAACTACATAACTTTATTTTAATTAGAAATGTTTATAAGTTGTTTAAAAATTTCAAAATAAACAAAAAATAAAAATTGTTGATATCTTTTTGCACAAGTTTTTTTTTTGTTTAATAAATGAACACTTGGATGACTACTACTAGACGCATACATGCTGTTAGCCGCATAAAGTGACGGTATTGGTGTTTGTTTGCGGCGCGACACGACTAATATCACAATTATTTATTATTTAGCTTTAACTAACGAGGCTCTGGCGACCGAGACGGGATATCCGATCACCGAGAACCTAGTAAATGATGTTCTCATCTATGACCCTCTACCAACTGGTACTGGTCATGGTTAGTAGATACTGATTATTATCAGTGAATTAATGCAATGGATACAACAAATAAAGGAATTTATACCCCAGGTGGTAAATCAACAAATCCACCCTCTTCGGAGGTCACCTCAAAGGATTCTGATCTTGATAATCCATTTTTAAGATGCTCTAAGCTTACAAGGTCACCAACATCTTCAACTAAAAATTGTTTTAAACATGTTAACAAAATTGGTAAACTAAGCGAAATTGAAAAGGTAACGTCGCGGCTAAGCAATGAAGTGGTGCTGCTTAAAAATTAAAACGAAAGCTTAAAAATCTGAGAAGTCTCCTCAGACAAAGGAAAAGAAAGAAGAATAAGTAAGAGAAACAGATTGGGTCTTAAAAAAGAAAAGGACAAGCAAGATAAATTGCGAAATAAATTGAGATAAATTATTTTGATTAGTAATACATACATATATGATTCTTGTGATGATAATCACTTAACATAATGTCATTTTTGATTAAGTGACAGATTATTATCACTTATCACCTTCTGTACAATCACTTCGGCTAATCAATTTTGTTGCGTTTAGAAACGAGATATTGTAAACAAATATCAACGATAAAATCATCGAAATGTTTTGATGTCACCATCGAAATTAGATAGCCTATTGAGGGTTGATTATTCACTCGCAATAAGTGATCCTCGGAAAGAATTGGTTGTCTTCATGTCCGTTAGACGATTTATTTCGGATTTTCTTACACCCATATGATGTAGATAATGATGCTATTACTTGTTGAGCTTTGTTTAGACCATCTTTTCCAGAAATTTTATGCTATTGTTTGTACTAGATGGCAACATGCTCTTATGACTATTTTCAAAAACGTCAATAGTCGAAAGATTAAACATGCCCCTATTTAGAGCCATTGTCGTTGCTGCCAATGTAATTTTTTCTATGACCTTATTTACGTGAGCATTCGCTGAATTTACAACTGTATCTAATAGAGCATTACACACATCACATAATATTAATATTAACTAATATTACCTAAAATAACGACAGTATATATACTGATGTCGTGAGCTTTTGATTAAGGTATCATTCATTACAATCGGGCCACTATTACGGGTTGTATCGAATAAACAATGAAATTCGTAAATTTGCAAAGGCTAATCCCTTTGCAGATTTGCTGATTTTTTTGTATACAATTTTTTTGCTGAAATGTATACATATTTTATAGTAGTATTTATACTGATGATCAGAGCTTTTGATTAAGGTATCATTCATTACAATCGGGCCACTATTACGGGTTGTATCGAATAAACAATGAAATTCGTAAATTTGCAAAGGCTAATCCCTTTGCAGATTTGCTGATTTTTTTGTATAAACAATTTTTTTGCTGAAATGTATACATATTTTATAGTAGTATTTATACTGATGATCAGAGCTTTTGATTAAGGTATCATTCATTACAATCGGGCCACTATTACGGGTTGTATCGAATAAACAATGAAATTCGTAAATTTGCAAAGGCTAACCCCTTTGCAGATTTGCTGATTTTTTTGTATACAATTTTTATGCTGAAATGTATACATATTTTATAGAAGTATTTATACTGATGATCAGAGCTTTTGATTAAGGTATCATTCATTACAATCGGGCCACTATTACGGGTTGTATCGAATAAACAATGAAATTCGTAAATTTGCAAAGGCTAATCCCTTTGCAGATTTGCTGATTTTTTTGTATACAATTTTTTTGCTGAAATGTATACATATTTTATAGTAGTATTTATACTGATGATCAGAGCTTTTGATTAAGGTATCATTCATTACAATCGGGCCACTATTACGGGTTGTATCGAATAAACAATGAAATTCGTAAATTTGCAAAGGCTAATCCCTTTGCAGATTTGCTAATTTTTTTGTATACATTTTTTTGCTGAAATGTATACATATTTTATAGTAGTATTTATACTGATAATCAGAGCTTTTGATTAAGGTATCATTCATTACAATCGGGCCACTATTACGGGTTGTATCGAATAAACAATGAAATTCGTAAATTTGCAAAGGCTAATCCCTTTGCAGATTTGCTGATTTTTTGGTATACAATTTTTTTGCTGAAATGTATACATATTTTATAATAGTATTTATACTGATGATCAGAGCTTTTGATTAAGGTATCATTCATTACAATCGGGCCACTATTACGGGTTGTATCGAATAAACAATGAAATTCGTAAATTTGCAAAGGCTAATCCCTTTGCAGATTTGCTGATTTTTTTGTATACATTTTTTTGCTGAAATGTATACATATTTTATAGTAGTATTTATACTGATAATCAGAGCTTTTGATTAAGGTATCATTCATTACAATCGGGCCACTATTACGGGTTGTATCGAATAAACAATGAAATTCGTAAATTTGCAAAGGCTAATCCCTTTGCAGATTTGCTGATTTTTTGGTATACAATTTTTTTGCTGAAATGTATACATATTTTATAATAGTATTTATACTGATGATCAGAGCTTTTGATTAAGGTATCATTCATTACAATCGGGCTACTATTACGGGTTGTATCGAATAAACAATGAAATTCGTAAATTTGCAAAGGCTAATCCCTTTGCAGATTTGGTGATTTTTTTGTATACAATTTTTTTGCTGAAATAAATACATATTTTATAGTAGTATTTAAACTGATGATCAGAGCTTTTGATTAAGGTATCATTCATTACAATCGGGCCACTATTACGGGTTGTATCGAATAAACAATTAAATTCGTAAATTTGCAAAGGCTAATCCCTTTGCAGATTTTCTGATTTTTTTGTATACAATTTTTTTGCTGAAATGTATACATATTTTATAGTAGTATTTATACTGATGATCAGAGCTTTTGATTAAGGTATCATTCATTACAATCGGGCCACTATTACGGGTTGTATCGAATAAACAATGAAATTCGTAAATTTGCAAAGGCTAACCCCTTTGCAGATTTGCTGATTTTTTTGTATACAATTTTTATGCTGAAATGTATACATATTTTATAGTAGTATTTATACTGATGACCAGAGCTTTTGATTAAGGTATCATTCATTACAATCGGGCCACTATTACGGGTTGTATCGAATAAACAATGAAATTCGTAAATTTGCAAAGGCTAACCCCTTTGCAGATTTGCTGATTTTTTTGTATACAATTTTTTTGCTGAAATGTATACATATTTTATAGAAGTATTTATACTGATGATCAGAGCTTTTGATTAAGGTATCATTCATTACAATCGGGCCACTATTACGGGTTGTATCGAATAAACAATGAAATTCGTAAATTTGCAAAGGCTAATCCCTTTGCAGATTTGCTGATTTTTTTGTATACATTTTTTTGCTGAAATGTATACATATTTTATAGTAGTATTTATACTGATGATCAGAGCTTTTGATTAAGGTATCATTCATTACAATCAGGCCACTATTACGGGTTGTATCGAATAAACAATGAAATTCGTAAATTTGCAAAGGCTAATCCCTTTGCAGATTTGCTGATTTTTTTGTATACATTTTTTTGCTGAAATGTATACATATTTTATAGTAGTATTTATACTGATAATCAGAGCTTTTGATTAAGGTATCATTCATTACAATCGGGCCACTATTACGGGTTGTATCGAATAAACAATGAAATTCGTAAATTTGCAAAGGCTAACCCCTTTGCAGATTTGCTGATTTTTTTGTATACAATTTTTTTGCTGAAATGTATACATATTTTATAGAAGTATTTATACTGATGATCAGAGCTTTTGATTAAGGTATCATTCATTACAATCGGGCCACTATTACGGGTTGTATCGAATAAACAATGAAATTCGTAAATTTGCAAAGGCTAATCCCTTTGCAGATTTGCTGATTTTTTTGTATACAATTTTTTTGCTGAAATGTATACATATTTTATAGTAGTATTTATACTGATGATCAGAGCTTTTGATTAAGGTATCATTCATTACAATCGGGCCACTATTACGGGTTGTATCGAATAAACAATGAAATTCGTAAATTTGCAAAGGCTAATCCCTTTGCAGATTTGCTGATTTTTTTGTATACAATTTTTTTGCTGAAATGTATACATATTTTATAGTAGTATTTATACTGATGATCAGAGCTTTTGATTAAGGTATCATTCATTACATTCGGGCCACTATTACGGGTTGTATCGAATAAACAATGAAATTCGTAAATTTGCAAAGGCTAATCCCTTTGCAGATTTGCTGATTTTTTTGTATACAATTTTTTTGCTGAAATGTATACATATTTTATAGTAGTATTTATACTGATGATCAGAGCTTTTGATTAAGGTATCATTCATTACAATCGGGCCACTATTACGGGTTGTATCGAATAAACAATGAAATTCGTAAATTTGCAAAGGCTAACCCCTTTGCAGATTTGCTGATTTTTTTGTATACAATTTTTTTGCTGAAATGTATACATATTTTATAGTAGTATTTATATTGATGATCTGAGCTTTTGATTAAGGTATCATTCATTACAATCGGGCCACTATTACAGGTTGTATCGAATAAACAATGAAATTCGTAAATTTGCAAAGGCTAATCCCTTTGCAGATTTGCTGATTTTTTGTATACAATTTTTTTGCTGAAATGTATACATATTTTATAGTAGTATTTATACTGATGATCAGAGCTTTTGATTAAGGTATCATTCATTACAATCGGGCCACTATTACGGGTTGTATCGAATAAACAATGAAATTCGTAAATTTGCAAAGGCTAACCCCTTTGCAGATTTGCTGATTTTTTTGTATACAATTTTTATGCTGAAATGTATACATATTTTATAGTAGTATTTATACTGATGATCAGAGCTTTTGATTAAGGTATCATTCATTACAATCGGGCCACTATTACGGGTTGTATCGAATAAACAATGAAATTCGTAAATTTGCAAAGGCTAATCCCTTTGCAGATTTGCTGATTTTTTTGTATACAATTTTTTTGCTGAAATGTATACATATTTTATAGTAGTATTTATACTGATGATCAGAGCTTTTGATTAAGGTATCATTCATTACAATCGGGCCACTATTACGGGTTGTATCGAATAAACAATGAAATTCGTAAATTTGCAAAGGCTAACCCTTTGCAGATTTGCTGATTTTTTTGTATACAATTTTTTTGCTGAAATGTATACATATTTTATAGTAGTATTTATACTGATGATCAGAGCTTTTGATTAAGGTATCATTCATTACAATCGGGCCACTATTACGGGTTGTATCGAATAAACAATGAAATTCGTAAATTTGCAAAGGCTAATCCCTTTGCAGATTTGCTGATTTTTTTGTATACAATTTTTTTGCTGAAATGTAAACATATTTTATAGTAGTATTTATACTGATGATCAGAGCTTTTGATTAAGGTATCATTCATTACAATCGGGCCACTATTACGGGTTGTATCGAATAAACAATGAAATTCGTAAATTTGCAAAGGCTAACCCCTTTGCAGATTTGCTGATTTTTTTGTATACAATTTTTTTGCTGAAATGTATACATATTTTATAGTAGTATTTATACTGATGATCAGAGCTTTTGATTAAGGTATCATTCATTACAATCGGGCCACTATTACGGGTTGTATCGAATAAACAATGAAATTCGTAAATTTGCAAAGGCTAACCCCTTTGCAGATTTGCTGATTTTTTGTATACAATTTTTTTGCTGAAATGTATACATATTTTATAGTAGTATTTATACTGATGATCAGAGCTTTTGATTAAGGTATCATTCATTACAATCGGGCCACTATTACGGGTTGTATCGAATAAACAATGAAATTCGTAAATTTGCAAAGGCTAATCCCTTTGCAGATTTGCTGAATTTTTTGTATACAATTTTTTTGCTGAAATGTATACATATTTTATAGTAGTATTTATACTGATGATCAGAGCTTTTGATTAAGGTATCATTCATTACAATCGGGCCACTATTACGGGTTGTATCGAATAAACAATGAAATTCGTAAATTTGCAAAGGCTAACCCCTTTGCAGATTTGCTGATTTTTTTGTATACAATTTTTTTGCTGAAATGTATACATATTTTATAGTAGTATTTATACTGATGATCAGAGCTTTTGATTAAGGTATCATTCATTACAATCGGGCCACTATTACGGGTTGTATCGAATAAACAATGAAATTCGTAAATTTGCAAAGGCTAACCCCTTTGCAGATTTGCTGATTTTTTTGTATACAATTTTTTTGCTGAAATGTATACATATTTTATAGTAGTATTTATACTGATGATCAGAGCTTTTGATTAAGGTATCATTCATTACAATCGGGCCACTATTACGGGTTGTATCGAATAAACAATGAAATTCGTAAATTTGCAAAGGCTAATCCCTTTTTAGATTTGCTGATTTTTTTGTATACAATTTTTTTGCTGAAATGTATACATATTTTATAGTAGTATTTATACTGATGATCAGAGCTTTTGATTAAGGTATCATTCATTACAATCGGGCCACTATTACGGGTTGTATCGAATAAACAATGAAATTCGTAAATTTGCAAAGGCTAACCCCTTTGCAGATTTGCTGATTTTTTTGTAAACAATTTTTTTGCTGAAATGTATACATATTTTATAGTAGTATTTATACTGATGATCAGAGCTTTTGATTAAGGTATCATTCATTACAATCGGGCCACTATTACGGGTTGTATCGAATAAACAATGAAATTCGTAAATTTGCAAAGGCTAACCCCTTTGCAGATTTGCTGATTTTTTTGTATACAATTTTTATGCTGAAATGTATACATATTTTATAGTAGTATTTATACTGATGATCAGAGCTTTTGATTAAGGTATCATTCATTACAATCGGGCCACTATTACGGGTTGTATCGAATAAACAATGAAATTCGTAAATTTGCAAAGGCTAACCCCTTTGCAGATTTGCTGATTTTTTTGTATACAATTTTTTTGCTGAAATGTATACATATTTTATAGAAGTATTTATACTGATGATCAGAGCTTTTGATTAAGGTATCATTCATTACAATCGGGCCACTATTACGGGTTGTATCGAATAAACAATGAAATTCGTAAATTTGCAAAGGCTAATCCCTTTGCAGATTTGCTGATTTTTTTGTATACAATTTTTTTGCTGAAATGTATACATATTTTATAGTAGTATTTATACTGATGATCAGAGCTTTTGATTAAGGTATCATTCATTACAATCGGGCCACTATTACGGGTTGTATCGAATAAACAATGAAATTCGTAAATTTGCAAAGGCTAATCCCTTTGCAGATTTGCTGATTTTTTTGTATACAATTTTTTTGCTGAAATGTATACATATTTTATAGTAGTATTTATACTGATGATCAGAGCTTTTGATTAAGGTATCATTCATTACAATCGGGCCACTATTACGGGTTGTATCGAATAAACAATGAAATTCGTAAATTTGCAAAGGCTAACCCCTTTGCAGATTTGCTGATTTTTTTGTAAACAATTTTTTTGCTGAAATGTATACATATTTTATAGTAGTATTTATACTGATGATCAGAGCTTTTGATTAAGGTATCATTCATTACAATCGGGCCACTATTACGGGTTGTATCGAATAAACAATGAAATTCGTAAATTTGCAAAGTCTAACCCCTTTGCAGATTTGCTGATTTTTTTGTATACAATTTTTATGCTGAAATGTATACATATTTTATAGTAGTATTTATACTGATGATCAGAGCTTTTGATTAAGGTATCATTCATTACAATCGGGCCACTATTACGGGTTGTATCGAATAAACAATGAAATTCGTAAATTTGCAAAGGCTAATCCCTTTGCAGATTTGCTGATTTTTTTGTATACAATTTTTTTGCTGAAATGTATACATATTTTATAGTAGTATTTATACTGATGATCAGAGCTTTTGATTAAGGTATCATTCATTACAATCGGGCCACTATTACGGGTTGTATCGAATAAACAATGAAATTCGTAAATTTGCAAAGGCTAATCCCTTTGCAGATTTGCTGATTTTTTTGTATACAATTTTTTTGCTGAAATGTATACATATTTTATAGTAGTATTTATACTGATGATCAGAGCTTTTGATTAAGGTATCATTCATTACAATCGGGCCACTATTACGGGTTGTATCGAATAAACAATGAAATTCGTAAATTTGCAAAGGCTAACCCCTTTGCAGATTTGCTGATTTTTTTGTAAACAATTTTTTTGCTGAAATGTATACATATTTTATAGAAGTATTTATACTGATGATCAGAGCTTTTGATTAAGGTATCATTCATTACAATCGGGCCACTATTACGGGTTGTATCGAATAAACAATGAAATTCGTAAATTTGCAAAGACTAACCCCTTTGCAGATTTGCTGATTTTTTTGTATACAATTTTTTTGCTGAAATGTATACATATTTTATAGTAGTATTTATACTGATGATCAGAGCTTTTGATTAAGGTATCATTCATTACAATCGGGCCACTATTACGGGTTGTATCGAATAAACAATGAAATTCGTAAATTTGCAAAGGCTAACCCCTTTGCAGATTTGCTGATTTTTTTGTATACAATTTTTTTGCTGAAATGTATACATATTTTATAGTAGTATTTATACTGATGATCAGAGCTTTTGATTAAGGTATCATTCATTACAATCGGGCCACTATTACGGGTTGTATCGAATAAACAATGAAATTCGTAAATTTGCAAAGGCTAACCCCTTTGCAGATTTGCTGATTTTTTTGTATACAATTTTTTTGCTGAAATGTATACATATTTTATAGTAGTATTT
Organism: Tipula confusa; assembly: GCA_963556175.1. Lineage (NCBI taxonomy): Eukaryota > Metazoa > Arthropoda > Insecta > Diptera > Tipulidae > Tipula > Tipula confusa. Next base: position 9,741,774 of record OY744478.1, on the reverse strand, counting down.
ATACTGATGATCAGAGCTTTTGATTAAGGTATCATTCATTACAATCGGGCCACTATTACGGGTTGTATCGAATAAACAATGAAATTCGTAAATTTGCAAAGGCTAACCCCTTTGCAGATTTGCTGATTTTTTTGTATACAAATTACAATTTTACAAATACAATTTTTTGCTGAAATGTATACATATTTTATAGTAGTATTTATACTGATGATCAGAGCTTTTGATTAAGGTATCATTCATTACAATCGGGCCACTATTACGGGTTGTATCGAATAAACAATGAAATTCGTAAATTTGCAAAGGCTAACCCCTTTGCAGATTTGCTGATTTTTTTGTATACAATTTTTTTGCTGAAATGTATACATATTTTATAGTAGTATTTATACTGATGATCAGAGCTTTTGATTAAGGTATCATTCATTACAATCGGGCCACTATTACGGGTTGTATCGAATAAACAATGAAATTCGTAAATTTGCAAAGGCTAATCCCTTTGCAGATTTGCTGATTTTTTTGTATACAATTTTTTTGCTGAAATGTATACATATTTTATAGTAGTATTTATACTGATGATCAGAGCTTTTGATTAAGGTATCATTCATTACAATCGGGCCACTATTACGGGTTGTATCGAATAAACAATGAAATTCGTAAATTTGCAAAGGCTAACCCCTTTGCAGATTTGCTGATTTTTTTGTAAACAATTTTTTTGCTGAAATGTATACATATTTTATAGAAGTATTTATACTGATGATCAGAGCTTTTGATTAAGGTATCATTCATTACAATCGGGCCACTATTACGGGTTGTATCGAATAAACAATGAAATTCGTAAATTTGCAAAGGCTAACCCCTTTGCAGATTTGCTGATTTTTTTGTATACAATTTTTTTGCTGAAATGTATACATATTTTATAGTAGTATTTATACTGATGATCAGAGCTTTTGATTAAGGTATCATTCATTACAATCGGGCCACTATTACGGGTTGTATCGAATAAACAATGAAATTCGTAAATTTGCAAAGGCTAACCCCTTTGCAGATTTGCTGATTTTTTTGTATACAATTTTTTTGCTGAAATGTATACATATTTTATAGTAGTATTTATACTGATGATCAGAGCTTTTGATTAAGGTATCATTCATTACAATCGGGCCACTATTACGGGTTGTATCGAATAAACAATGAAATTCGTAAATTTGCAAAGGCTAATCCCTTTGCAGATTTGCTGATTTTTTTGTATACAATTTTTTTGCTGAAATGTATACATATTTTATAGTAGTATTTATACTGATGATCAGAGCTTTTGATTAAGGTATCATTCATTACAATCGGGCCACTATTACGGGTTGTATCGAATAAACAATGAAATTCGTAAATTTGCAAAGGCTAACCCCTTTGCAGATTTCCTGATTTTTTTGTATACAATTTTTTTGCTGAAATGTATACATATTTTATAGTAGTATTTATACTGATGATCAGAGCTTTTGATTAAGGTATCATTCATTACAATCGGGCCACTATTACGGGTTGTATCGAATAAACAATGAAATTCGTAAATTTGCAAAGGCTAACCCCTTTGCAGATTTGCTGATTTTTTTGTATACAATTTTTTTGCTGAAATGTATACATATTTTATAGTAGTATTTATACTGATGATCAGAGCTTTTGATTAAGGTATCATTCATTACAATCGGGCCACTATTACGGGTTGTATCGAATAAACAATGAAATTCGTAAATTTGCAAAGGCTAATCCCTTTGCAGATTTGCTGATTTTTTTGTATACAATTTTTTTGCTGAAATGTATACATATTTTATAGTAGTATTTATACTGATGATCAGAGCTTTTGATTAAGGTATCATTCATTACAATCGGGCCACTATTACGGGTTGTATCGAATAAACAATGAAATTCGTAAATTTGCAAAGGCTAACCCCTTTGCAGATTTGCTGATTTTTTTGTAAACAATTTTTTTGCTGAAATGTATACATATTTTATAGTAGTATTTATACTGATGATCAGAGCTTTTGATTAAGGTATCATTCATTACAATCGGGCCACTATTACGGGTTGTATCGAATAAACAATGAAATTCGTAAATTTGCAAAGGCTAACCCCTTTGCAGATTTGCTGATTTTTTTGTATACAATTTTTATGCTGAAATGTATACATATTTTATAGTAGTATTTATACTGATGATCAGAGCTTTTGATTAAGGTATCATTCATTACAATCGGGCCACTATTACGGGTTGTATCGAATAAACAATGAAATTCGTAAATTTGCAAAGGCTAATCCCTTTGCAGATTTGCTGATTTTTTTGTATACAATTTTTTTGCTGAAATGTATACATATTTTATAGTAGTATTTATACTGATGATCAGAGCTTTTGATTAAGGTATCATTCATTACAATCGGGCCACTATTACGGGTTGTATCGAATAAACAATGAAATTCGTAAATTTGCAAAGGCTAACCCCTTTGCAGATTTGCTGATTTTTTTGTATACAATTTTTTTGCTGAAATGTATACATATTTTATAGAAGTATTTATACTGATGATCAGAGCTTTTGATTAAGGTATCATTCATTACAATCGGGCCACTGTTACGGGTTGTATCGAATAAACAATGAAATTCGTAAATTTGCAAAGGCTAATCCCTTTGCAGATTTGCTGATTTTTTTGTATACAATTTTTTTGCTGAAATGTATACATATTTTATAGTAGTATTTATACTGATGATCAGAGCTTTTGATTAAGGTATCATTCATTACAATCGGGCCACTATTACGGGTTGTATCGAATAAACAATGAAATTCGTAAATTTGCAAAGGCTAATCCCTTTGCAGATTTGCTGATTTTTTTGTATACAATTTTTTTGCTGAAATGTATACATATTTTATAGTAGTATTTATACTGATGATCAGAGCTTTTGATTAAGGTATCATTCATTACAATCGGGCCACTATTACGGGTTGTATCGAATAAACAATGAAATTCGTAAATTTGCAAAGGCTAACCCCTTTGCAGATTTGCTGATTTTTTTGTAAACAATTTTTTTGCTGAAATGTATACATATTTTATAGTAGTATTTATACTGATGATCAGAGCTTTTGATTAAGGTATCATTCGTTACAATCGGGCCACTATTACGGGTTGTATCGAATAAACAATGAAATTCGTAAATTTGCAAAGGCTAACCCCTTTGCAGATTTGCTGATTTTTTTGTATACAATTTTTTTGCTGAAATGTATACATATTTTATAGTAGTATTTATACTGATGATCAGAGCTTTTGATTAAGGTATCATTCATTACAATCGGGCCACTATTACGGGTTGTATCGAATAAACAATGAAATTCGTAAATTTGCAAAGGCTAATCCCTTTGCAGATTTGCTGATTTTTTTGTATACAATTTTTTTGCTGAAATGTAAACAAATTTTATAGTAGTATTTATACTGATGATCAGAGCTTTTGATTAAGGTATCATTCATTACAATCGGGCCACTATTACGGGTTGTATCGAATAAACAATGAAATTCGTAAATTTGCAAAGGCTAACCCCTTTGCAGATTTGCTGATTTTTTGTATACAATTTTTTTGCTGAAATGTATACATATTTTATAGTAGTATTTATACTGATGATCAGAGCTTTTGATTAAGGTATCATTCATTACAATCGGGCCACTATTACGGGTTGTATCGAATAAACAATGAAATTCGTAAATTTGCAAAGGCTAACCCCTTTGCAGATTTGCTGATTTTTTGGTATACAATTTTTTTGCTGAAATGTATACATATTTTATAGTAGTATTTATACTGATGATCAGAGCTTTTGATTAAGGTATCATTCATTACAATCGGGCCACTATTACGGGTTGTATCGAATAAACAATGAAATTCGTAAATTTGCAAAGGCTAACCCCTTTGCAGATTTGCTGATTTTTTTGTATACAATTTTTTTGCTGAAATGTATACATATTTTATAGTAGTATTTATACTGATGATCAGAGCTTTTGATTAAGGTATCATTCATTACAATCGGGCCACTATTACGGGTTGTATCGAATAAACAATGAAATTCGTAAATTTGCAAAGGCTAACCCCTTTGCAGATTTGCTGATTTTTTGGTATACAATTTTTTTGCTGAAATGTATACATATTTTATAGTAGTATTTATACTGATGATCAGAGCTTTTGATTAAGGTATCATTCATTACAATCGGGCCACTATTACGGGTTGTATCGAATAAACAATGAAATTCGTAAATTTGCAAAGGCTAACCCCTTTGCAGATTTGCTGATTTTTTTGTATACAATTTTTTTGCTGAAATGTATACATATTTTATAGTAGTATTTATACTGATGATCAGAGCTTTTGATTAAGGTATCATTCATTACAATCGGGCCACTATTACGGGTTGTATCGAATAAACAATGAAATTCGTAAATTTGCAAAGGCTAATCCCTTTGCAGATTTGCTGATTTTTTGGTATACTTTTTTTTTGCTGAAATGTATACATATTTTATAGTAGTATTTATACTGATGATCAGAGCTTTTGATTAAGGTATCATTCATTACAATCGGGCCACTATTACGGGTTGTATCGAATAAACAATGAAATTCGTAAATTTGCAAAGGCTAACCCCTTTGCAGATTTGCTGATTTTTTTGTAAACAATTTTTTTGCTGAAATGTATACATATTTTATAGTAGTATTTATACTGATGATCAGAGCTTTTGATTAAGGTATCATTCATTACAATCGGGCCACTATTACGGGTTGTATCGAATAAACAATGAAATTCGTAAATTTGCAAAGGCTAACCCCTTTGCAGATTTGCTGATTTTTTTGTATACAATTTTTTTGCTGAAATGTATACATATTTTATAGTAGTATTTATACTGATGATCAGAGCTTTTGATTAAGGTATCATTCATTACAATCGGGCCACTATTACGGGTTGTATCGAATAAACAATGAAATTCGTAAATTTGCAAAGGCTAATCCCTTTGCAGATTTGCTGATTTTTTTGTATACAATTTTTTTGCTGAAATGTAAACATATTTTATAGTAGTATTTATACTGATGATCAGAGCTTTTGATTAAGGTATCATTCATTACAATCGGGCCACTATTACGGGTTGTATCGAATAAACAATGAAATTCGTAAATTTGCAAAGGCTAACCCCTTTGCAGATTTGCTGATTTTTTGGTATACAATTTTTTTGCTGAAATGTATACATATTTTATAGTTGTATTTATACTGATGATCAGAGCTTTTGATTAAGGTATCATTCATTACAATCGGGCCACTATTACGGGTTGTATCGAATAAACAATGAAATTCGTAAATTTGCAAAGGCTAATCCCTTTGCAGATTTGCTGATTTTTTTGTATACAATTTTTTTGCTGAAATGTATACATATTTTATAGTAGTATTTATACTGATGATCAGAGCTTTTGATTAAGGTATCATTCATTACAATCGGGCCACTATTACGGGTTGTATCGATTAAACAATGAAATTCGTAAATTTGCAAAGGCTAATCCCTTTGCAGATTTGCTGATTTTTTTGTATACAATTTTTTTGCTGAAATGTATACATATTTTATAGTAGTATTTATACTGATGATCAGAGCTTTTGATTAAGGTATCATTCATTACAATCGGGCCACTATTACGGGTTGTATCGATTAAACAATGAAATTCGTAAATTTGCAAAGGCTAATCCCTTTGCAGATTTGCTGATTTTTTTGTATACAATTTTTTTGCTGAAATGTATACATATTTTATAGTAGTATTTATACTGATGATCAGAGCTTTTGATTAAGGTATCATTCATTACAATCGGGCCACTATTACGGGTTGTATCGAATAAACAATGAAATTCGTAAATTTGCAAAGGCTAACCCCTTTGCAGATTTGCTGATTTTTTTGTATACAATTTTTTTGCTTAAATGTATGCATGTTTTATAGTAGTATTTATACTGATGATCAGAGCTTTTGATTAAGGTATCATTCATTACAATCGGGCCACTATTACAGGTTGTATCGAATAAACAATGAAATTCGTAAATTTGCAAAGGCTAATCCCTTTGCAGATTTGCTGATTTTTTGGTATACAATTTTTTTGCTGAAATGTATACATATTTTATAGTAGTATTTATACTGATGATCAGAGCTTTTGATTAAGGTATCATTCATTACAATCGGGCCACTATTACGGGTTGTATCGAATAAACAATGAAATTCGTAAATTTGCAAAGGCTAACCCTTTTGCAGATTTGCTGATTTTTTTGTATACAATTTTTTTGCTGAAATGTATACATATTTTATAGTAGTATTTATACTGATGATCAGAGCTTTTGATTAAGGTATCATTCATTACAATCGGGCCACTATTACAGGTTGTATCGAATAAACAATGAAATTCGTAAATTTGCAAAGGCTAATCCCTTTGCAGATTTGCTGATTTTTTTGTATACAATTTTTTTGCTGAAATGTATACATATTTTATAGTAGTATTTATACTGATGATCAGAGATTTTGATTAAGGTATCATTCATTACAATCAGGCCACTATTACAGGTTGTATCGAATAAACAATGAAATTCGTAAATTTGCAAAGGCTAATCCCTTTGCAGATTTGCTGATTTTTTTGTATACAATTTTTTTGCTGAAATGTATACATATTTTATAGTAGTATTTATACTGATGATCAGAGCTTTTGATTAAGGTATCATTCATTACAATCGGGCCACTATTACAGGTTGTATCGAATAAACAATGAAATTCGTAAATTTGCAAAGGCTAATCCCTTTGCAGATTTGCTGATTTTTTTGTATACAATTTTTTTGCTGAAATGTATACATATTTTATAGTAGTATTTATACTGATGATCAGAGCTTTTGATTAAGGTATCATTCATTACAATCGGGCCACTATTACAGGTTGTATCGAATAAACAATGAAATTCGTAAATTTGCAAAGGCTAATCCCTTTGCAGATTTGCTGATTTTTTTGTATACAATTTTTTTGCTGAAATGTATACATATTTTATAGTAGTATTTATACTGATGATCAGAGCTTTTGATTAAGGTATCATTCATTACAATCGGGCCACTATTACGGGTTGTATCGAATAAACAATGAAATTCGTAAATTTGCAAAGGCTAATCCAAAGCCTTTGCAAAGGCTTTGGATTGCAAAGGCTTTGCAGATTTGCTGATTTTTTTGTATACAATTTTTTTGCTGAAATGTATACATATTTTATAGTAATATTTATACTGATGATCAGAGCTTTTGATTAAGGTATCATTCATTACAATCGGGCCACTATTACGGGTTGTATCGAATAAACAATGAAATTCGTAAATTTGCAAAGGCTAATCCCTTTGCAGATTTGCTGATTTTTTTGTATACAATTTTTTTACTGAAATGTATACATATTTTATAGTAGTATTTATACTGATGATCAGAGCTTTTGATTAAGGTATCATTCATTACAATCGGGCCACTATTACAGGTTGTATCGAATAAACAATGAAATTCGTAAATTTGCAAAGGCTAATCCCTTTGCAGATTTGCTGATTTTTTTGTATACAATTTTTTTGCTGAAATGTATACATATTTTATAGTAGTATTTATACTGATGATCAGAGCTTTTGATTAAGGTATCATTCATTACAATCGGGCCACTATTACGGGTTGTATCGAATAAACAATGAAATTCGTAAATTTGCAAAGGCTAATCCAAAGCCTTTGCAAAGGCTTTGGATTGCAAAGGCTTTGCAGATTTGCTGATTTTTTTGTATACAATTTTTTTGCTGAAATGTATACATATTTTATAGTAATATTTATACTGATGATCAGAGCTTTTGATTAAGGTATCATTCATTACAATCGGGCCACTATTACGGGTTGTATCGAATAAACAATGAAATTCGTAAATTTGCAAAGGCTAATCCCTTTGCAGATTTGCTGATTTTTTTGTATACAATTTTTTTGCTGAAATGTATACATATTTTATAGTAGTATTTATACTGATGATCAGAGCTTTTGATTAAGGTATCATTCATTACAATCGGGCCACTATTACAGGTTGTATCGAATAAACAATGAAATTCGTAAATTTGCAAAGGCTAATCCCTTTGCAGATTTGCTGATTTTTTTGTATACAATTTTTTTGCTGAAATGTATACATATTTTATAGTAGTATTTATACTGATGATCAGAGCTTTTGATTAAGGTATCATTCATTACAATCGGGCCACTATTACGGGTTGTATCGAATAAACAATGAAATTCGTAAATTTGCAAAGGCTAATCCAAAGCCTTTGCAAAGGCTTTGGATTGCAAAGGCTTTGCAGATTTGCTGATTTTTTTGTATACAATTTTTTTGCTGAAATGTATACATATTTTATAGTAATATTTATACTGATGATCAGAGCTTTTGATTAAGGTATCATTCATTACAATCGGGCCACTATTACGGGTTGTATCGAATAAACAATGAAATTCGTAAATTTGCAAAGGCTAATCCCTTTGCAGATTTGCTGATTTTTTTGTATACAATTTTTTTGCTGAAATGTATACATATTTTATAGTAGTATTTATACTGATGATCAGAGCTTTTGATTAAGGTATCATTCATTACAATCGGGCCACTATTACAGGTTGTATCGAATAAACAATGAAATTCGTAAATTTGCAAAGGCTAACCCCTTTGCAGATTTGCTGATTTTTTTGTATACAATTTTTTTGCTGAAATGTATGCATGTTTTATAGTAGTATTTATACTGATGATCAGAGCTTTTGATTAAGGTATCATTCATTACAATCGGGCCACTATTACAGGTTGTATCGAATAAACAATGAAATTCGTAAATTTGCAAAGGCTAATCCCTTTGCAGATTTGCTGATTTTTTGGTATACAATTTTTTTGCTGAAATGTATACATATTTTATAGTAGTATTTATACTGATGATCAGAGCTTTTGATTAAGGTATCATTCATTACAATCGGGCCACTATTACAGGTTGTATCGAATAAACAATGAAATTCGTAAATTTGCAAAGGCTAATCCCTTTGCAGATTTGCTGATTTTTTTGTATACAATTTTTTTGCTGAAATGTATACATATTTTATAGTAGTATTTATACTGATGATCAGAGCTTTTGATTAAGGTATCATTCATTACAATCGGGCCACTATTACAGGTTGTATCGAATAAACAATGAAATTCGTAAATTTGCAAAGGCTAATCCCTTTGCAGATTTGCTGATTTTTTTGTATACAATTTTTTTGCTGAAATGTATACATATTTTATAGTAGTATTTATACTGATGATCAGAGCTTTTGATTAAGGTATCATTCATTACAATCGGGCCACTATTACGGGTTGTATCGAATAAACAATGAAATTCGTAAATTTGCAAAGGCTAATCCCTTTGCAGATTTGCTGATTTTTTTGTATACAATTTTTTTGCTGAAATGTATACATATTTTATAGTAGTATTTATACTGATGATCAGAGCTTTTGATTAAGGTATCATTCATTACAATCGGGCCACTATTACAGGTTGTATCGAATAAACAATGAAATTCGTAAATTTGCAAAGGCTAATCCCTTTGCAGATTTGCTGATTTTTTTGTATACAATTTTTTTGCTGAAATGTATACATATTTTATAGTAGTATTTATACTGATGATCAGAGCTTTTGATTAAGGTATCATTCATTACAATCGGGCCACTATTACAGGTTGTATCGAATAAACAATGAAATTCGTAAATTTGCAAAGGCTAATCCCTTTGCAGATTTGCTGATTTTTTTGTATACAATTTTTTTGCTGAAATGTATACATATTTTATAGTAGTATTTATACTGATGATCAGAGCTTTTGATTAAGGTATCATTCATTACAATCGGGCCACTATTACGGGTTGTATCGAATAAACAATGAAATTCGTAAATTTGCAAAGGCTAATCCAAA